>JAIUCU010000047.1:0-20593 GCA_020226215.1 Sindora glabra
TAATCCAAAGGCATAACAAGAAACTCATAATGACCATATCTAGTTCTAAATGCAATTTTCGGTACATCCTCATTTTTAACTTTCAATTGGTGGTATCCAAATTTTAAATCAATTTTTGAGAAAACAGTAGCACCCACCAATTGGTCTAACAAATCATCTATTATAGGCAAAGGATATTTATTTTTAATTGTTACCTTGTTTAGTTGCCTGTAGTCAATACACAACCTTAAACTTCCATCCTTTTTCTTAACAAACAAAACTGGTGCACCCCATGGAGACATACTAGGTCGAATGAATCCCTTTTCTAATAAGTCTTCTATCTGCTTCTTGAGTTCTACTAATTCTGCTGGAGCCATTCTGTATGGAGTCTTAGAAATTGGGGTTGAACCCAGTACTAGGTCAATTGTAAATTCTACTTCTCTATTAGGGGGTAGTCCACGAAAATCTTTAGGGAACACATCAGCATACTCCTTAACTACTGGTATTTTCCCTATATCATCATCACACTCAGCTTGTGCAGCAAAGAAAATCATAAACCCTTTAGCATCACTTTTCATATTACTCTCTGCACGGGTATAGTTTAGGAACATATTCTCTACAGATAACACAGAACAAGATGCATCCATATCCATAGGCATATTGGCACACACAGATACAGTTTTATTAGAACAGTCAAGCATAGCATGATTGGCAGATAACCAATTCATGCCAATAATTACATCAATATCATGCAACGGCAAGCATATCAAATCAAGAACACTACATGTACTCTCATACTGTATCACATAATTCAAACATGCATCTGAGGTCACAACTCGATTTCCTGTGGGGGTATTCACAACCATATGATATGTCAATGTTTCAGGAATCAGATTCAAATGTCCCACACATTCATAAGAAATAAAGGAATGAGTAGCACCTAAATCAAACATAGCATTTACTAAGGAACCACATAATATTATTGTACCTTGGATGAGTTCAGGTGATTTTCTGGCCTCCTCCTTGGATAAAGCAAATACTCGGCCCTGGGTTGGGGATCGTCCTTGACCACCACTTGATTTTGACTGATTAGGCCTAGATGACACAGCTGGACGAGATCCTGAAGAAGATTCTTCTTTCTTAAATCTGCAATTTCTAGCTATATGTCCTAGTTTCTTACAAACATAACATACTCTCACAGGACAGGGTTCATTACCATGAAATTTACCATATTGGTTGCATGGCCTATTACTGACAGAAGATTGAGGAGAAGATTGAATTGGAGGTCTAAATGCAAGGGACTGACTCCTGGAGGGTGGATTGAAAGTTTGTGATCTTTTATTGTTCCAATTCTTACCCTTTTGAAATTCACCACCAGGTATTTTCTTAGATGCATCACCTTCTAGGGATTTCTTCTTTTTCAAAGCAGCATCAATGGCTCTAATGGCGCTCACCAATTCTGGATAACTTCTAATTCTTTGGCCCGTGATGGAAATGGCTATCTCAGGTTTAATAGCTCTTTCTAATCTCATGCACTTCCATGCTTCATTGTAATGATCCCTCAAATATCTAGAGAATTTGGACATCTCCTTAAATTTGGTCAAGAACTCTTTTGTATCCATATCATCGGTTTTGCTGCAAATCTAAAAATTCACATTCCTTTTGGTCCTAAATAATTTCAGGCAAATATTGTTCATAAAAGACTGCAGTAAAATTTTCCCAGTTCAAAGGCTGTTCTCTATTCAACATAATCTGTCTAGTACTTTCTCACCAATACTCAACCTCTTCACGTAGCTGGAAAGTAGCTAACTGCACCCTCTGTTCAGAGTTGCAAGGCACTAGGCCAAAGATCTTTTGTATCTCTCTAATCCAGTTTTCTGCTCCGTTGGGACCAACTTTCCCATTAAAGGTGGGAGGATTCATTTTTCCAAATTGATTCACTAACTTGGCTAATTTATTAGCCTGTACCTCTTCCTCAGTCTGAATGGGTCCAATCTCATAGGGTTGATGCTGTTGATCCCCTTGATCAATCTTTTGCTTAAGCCTTTGTAACACTTGAGTTATAACAGCCATGGCATGAGCCATCTCATCATTTCCTCCTTCACCAGCATCTTTTCTTTTTCTACCTCTACTAGCCATGCTTATCTAGAATTTCAACATAAACACACTTCCATTTACGCAACAATTACAATTAATAAAATAGATATTCACACATATACCACAAGGCTCTAAAACATGCTCTGATACTAAAATGTAACTCCTTTACTTATTAACACCTTAATCCTTATTAAATAGGTAATTGTTACACAATTAGGTCTTTCTGTGGCCAAATTATGATTCTGTAAAATAAAATATTATAGATTCTGAGTTTCAGAAATTTTCTGCTCATTTCCAGAATTACTGGACCAACTTCAAAAATATGAAAAACTACTATGAGAAACTCCAAAAAATCATGAAATTAAATTCCTATGAACCTTTCACGTGTTAACTACATCCTGTAAAATTTGACACTATTTAGACATCATTACGCCTTTCAAAACTCACAGCAAAGTGTTTCTGTCCCAGTGCTGTCCAGAATTCACAACTGTAAAAGTAAACCATTATTTCATAGGGTAAATCAACTCCGAATAAGCTAAAATTTGGTATGGGACTTTATTAATATGTTTTATACTTACTATAAAATTTTCAGATCAAAATTCATCCATTTACTCCTTCTGATCTCTGAGATACAATTACTGCTCTGCACTGTGACGGTAACAGGGGAGACCAAATCATGTAATAAATTCACATATTAAATAAACTTATTTTAGGCTGAATTTTTTCACAGAGTTCATTTGTATGTAAATTTAATCCCTGAATTTTCTCATAATTTTTTGAGTATTGGAAACTCCACCAAAAGTCCCTGCAAACATACTCAACCTGCTGCCTACGAGTTCACTGTTCATTTGGTCATTTACTATTCATTTGGTCATTTCCAATTTCACACATATTGCATACTAAATTGCCTTCTACTCCCAACCAACTCACAATACATCAAATTCATATATTTCATATAATATAGGCAAAGGTCATACAGTTATACAAAAAGTTCAACTTACAAAACATATATCCATCACAAACTAACATCACAATTATATAAACATTTTTAATACAACTTCAAAACATTATTCTCCTTTGTCAAGAGGGCCTTTAGAAGCATCACCTGGAATGGTTAGTAACAATACAGAAACATAAGAAACAAAGTTTCCCAGTAGCTAGCTATTACCATAAAAACATATCAAGCCATTCCAGATCCTTAAGCAAATAAAACGTACATTTCAAAATCAATTAATTATGTATCATCTCATTCCATACCATTGTAAGAAATGTGCATCACACATAGCAATCATCAAGCTCATTTAAGGACTCATAAAGATATCAAGATGGCCATCACCAATAGTCGTACCTAGGCCTCATATACAACAATTTCACTGTCTTCCCGGGGAACTCGGACCATAGGCCTCACACACAGCAATCTCACTGTCTTCTCGGGGTACTCGGGCCATAGGTACCATATACAACAATTTTATGCACATCAATTTCATACACATTCCATACAATGGCATAAAATACAGAAAACACATAAATGAAAAACAGAGCTTAAGGATAAAGCTACCTTTTAAAAGCTTCCAATAGTGATGTTTCCTTTGCCTTCACTTAAAAACTTCTTTACAAGTCCCTTTGCCTTCCTAACTTGTCACTTCTTAGTCTACATAAATACACATCATAATTCTTATTAGAACATCATCATTTTTCTTAAACTTCATGTATTCTTCACTTCCTCCACATACACTAAACCATGAAGGAAGTGACCTAAAATTTAATGTACATTCCAATATCTCCTAAATTTCATTGTAATACATTATTCTAGTCTTCCAAAAACACAATTTGAATGGTTAAAACTCCTTCCCTCCTTCTTTTCCATATTCACGGTTTTGGCTTCTCAAAAAGGAAATTTCACACACACTTTCATAATTCAAAATTTCATGTTCCATAGGTTTCATAATTCATAAGAATCATTCTAATTTCATCAATTTAGCCAAATTCCAAACAAATCATGCCAAATCCATACATGCACCATTATGCCTCTAAAACCCTAGTGTGTACATCATGGTTTCTTGTTATTTTTACACCAAACCAAAGCCATAAATCAACATAACAACATCCAAAACACCATTAGACATGTTCAAATCATCCAAAACTCCATGATCAACCACCTTTGACCACACCAACATCAAAATTTCAAGAAACTAAAAAGAGTACATTAAAGAACTTTTAGAGGAGAACATTTTTACCTCTTGGTGTAACTTGAAAATCCTTACTTAGAGCTCACCAAACTTGATCAAACTTGAGTTTTCTTCAATCTAAACACACCAATAGATAGAGCTTGATGAGAGGAGCAATTTTCTCTTCTACACCTAAGCCTAATTCTCACTATTTTTGAGTGAAAAAGCCAAAAGAAAATTTCTCTCTCTTCCTTCTCTCTCTTGCACGTCCAAGCTTGTTTTCATGGAGGTATCCACGGCTACAAGGTGAAATGGAGAAGAAGAAAGAGTTTTCATGAAGCTTCAAGGATATTTTAGTCATTTTTAAAATTTTTAAGGGTATTTTAGTCCTTTTTCACCAATTAGTAAGGCTATTCTTGTCATTTTTTTCTAATAATGACACTTGTCATGTGTCTATTAGTCACACTAAATAAAATCACATATTACACCCCAAATTCTTAGTTATTCATATTAGATCCCAAATTCTTGGTTATTTACACTTTAACCACACCCGATTTTGCACTTTTGCAATTTGGTCCATAGGGTTTCTATTTGTTTAAAATTCCTTACACTGTTAAACTTAGATAACTCCCCTTTTTAGGATTTTCTAACCTCCTCTGATCATCTATATTGTTTATGAAAATTAATTCTTTTCCTACTATCCTTTTTCCTTCAAAATTTCGTTTATCCTTACACTTAATTCCTTTCAACTTAAGATTCACCCATTAAGCTAATTCAAACGTGCTCTTCGTTTCTACAGCCTCAGAATTTAGAGATTCAAATGATAGATTTAAAAATTTAGGACATTACATGCGGACCTAGTCCGGCTTGTCCGTTTGATAAGCCTATATAAAATAAAGTTATTAGTTTGATACATCACTTCAATGTGCCATCCACAAGGATACATACATTAACTATGTCTACACATTATTACATGACCAAGGTTTTGTCTATTCCAAAATAATTTCTTTCAAATATGGTCAAGCCTTTTGACAAGATTAAGGCTTTTCCCACTAGATAGACTGTTAATTTTCATATTCTTTTGAATGGTTACATGTCATATGATGCCACTAATATGAATGAACACATAATCAATTATTTGCACATTTTAAGCTAGCTCAACGACATACACACTTGCACTAGATGCTCTAATCAACATTTCCTTAATAGCATTACACATGTTACATCCAAACCAATTGTAACTTACCAAATTATGCTCTCTCAAGCACCAGTAGGCTTTAATGCCAAATGTTATAGGTTGGCAATTTTCTACTTAAAATTATGCAATGCATAAGGCTAACTCTAGACCAGCATTCTAGCCTTCCTATAAACTCTATTGTGGTACACTTGGAAAAGGTAGTAGAACATTAAAGATTTATTGCATGTACAATAGAATCCTATGTACAATATGTCTAAAAACAATATAACTAAGTGTCAAAGTACCTGCACATATTAAGCCATAATAATGCTTCGCACTAAAAACCTTTACGCACAATGGGCAAAGATGAAGAATAACTCTATTCAATAGTATATGCTTCATTACATAGTTTTAAGTATGTAAATGGGTCATCATAAGTCAACACACTCAATCTCAAGCTCAATGTCAAGGTACCCAAGCTACCGACACTTCACTCCCCCTTAAAGCATCTTTAGCCAAATGACTTCTAGTAGGAATAGGCATATTTTTTGTGAGCTGATACAAGGCATTTTTTCCATACTCCGGATGAGATGTTCACAGCATAACACAAAAAAGGATAATATAAATGTGAGGATCACAATCATGTACTTTTCAACTCAATCCCAATTGAAATTATTAAAATATCCCCAAATTTAGAAAAAATTGGAAAAATAATTAACAAATTCATTTGCTTTCACAAGATTTCTATACTATGCTTGATTTTTTTATCAAGTTTCATCTGAAATTGAACTTGTTTACTTGTAAAATTAATTATAATTGTTAGCTTGTGACAATATATCTTTGAAGATGGTTAAAGGAGTATATTTTTCCTATAATTTTTAAAAGTTATAATTTATTCCCTTTTTTTAATTGCAATATTAGGCAAAGATAGAGAACAACATTGACCATATGCCATTATAAATAAAGTCTATTTTTAATTGCACTTTCCATTCTTGCTTTACATAACGGTATGTGATCATTGCAAGAATAGTTGGCTAACATAAACTTTATTTTGAGGAACAATATATGCATTTATAGCATGATTACAAAATGGTATTTTAAAAAAGTTAGCTAAAAAATACTACTTTTGCAAGGCTAAGAAAACATAAATAATGTTTCGATTATGATTGCTTTTATTTAAATCAGTTGTTACAAAATTATTTTTATATTAGTTTGGTTATTCAACTCGTCCAACTTTACAATAAATTTTGAATGAAATAAATACCTAAAAAATAGTAAGTGCGATCATGATTGTTTCTAATATCAGATTACTCAACTTCAATCTTTCATAGGCATGGTTTCCCACAACGGAACTAGGAATTTCAGCTTGCGGTTGGATTGATTGTAAGTGAATGATGATTTATTCAGATGCATACTAAAAAATTAATAATTATATAAAATAATTATAATTTTTTATAATTTTAATCCAAGGAATTTTAATTTTTTTAAAAAATTAAATATAAAAAATTATGAAACATTAAATAAAATTATAAAAAAATTATGAAAAAATTAATTAAAACTTATTTGTAAATGTTATAGCACATAAATTATTTGGACTTTTACTAAAAAAAGTTATAATAAATTTTTTTTCAAATATAATTAATTTAATAAAATTCATATGTATGTATACTTTTTTAATATATATTTACTATGAAAATTTTGAATGATGAAATCAAAATGGAAATAAGTGGAAATTATATTGCTCTTATATTATGTGTATAATATAAATAAAAAACATAACATTAAAGTTAGAATGGTGTAACATATATATATAAGTAATTCAAAGTTTTATAAAAAAATTACAACAAAAATCTATAAAATTGTCAAAAAGATAATTACTTTAATAAATTTCATATGTATATATATCTTCTTTTTTTTAATGTATAAAGGTCTTATTCTAAAAATTTAGAATGATAAAATCAAAATAAATAGCAAGTAAAGTAATTAATAATTCTAGTGTAATTCTATTGCATATGTAATGTAACCAAGTGCATATAAATTTTAGTACACATGATATATTTTTAAAAGTAAAATTAGAGAACGTAGAACTTAGGAAAATATTTTGTAAGCCATCTAAGTTTTTTGTTTCAACTTATATACTTCTAGATAATATTTTTAAGGTATAATGTAGTAAAAATATTCATATTTAGCAAAAAGATAAAAAAATAATATATAAATGATTTACAACATTTACAACTTTTTTATTATAGAAGAATCATGATTTTGTATTTTATATTTGTGTCTTTATATTTTTTATAAAATTTATTATTATTGCAAAGGTGTATAATTTTGATTGTATATGTTTTAAAATTTTGGATGGTTAGAGTGTATAATAATACATATACATAAAAACACTGAGGGCCTTGTGGAGCTAGGGCCACCCCTGGTCTCCTAGCTCCGCTGATAATGGTTTCATTTTGTTCTATTATAAGGTGTATTTAATAAAACATTAAAATAAATATTCGGTATAATATAAAATTTTTGTTTTTTGGCGTATCATATTAATATTTATGAATTTAATATGTTAGATAGATGTGTCTAACTTTATGATCAAAATGGAAAAAAAGAAAGCCTGGCGCTGGCAATTGAATTCTCAATTTTAATAGAAATAAATAAATAAATAAATTCATTATTGGCGAAATTATAATTTTATTTAATTTTCATTTTTGACTTATCATATTAATATTTATGAATTTAACATGTTAGATAAATCTACCTGACATTATGATTGGAATTAAGAAATGCTTTGCCCTTGCAATTGAATCAACTTCAATTCATCGTCGGCAAAATTATAATTTTATTTAGAAAAGCATAAATAAAAAGTGTCAGTCAACAGAAGCAAATCTAAATAAGAATTATAAAATTAATAATCTTATGCCATATTTGCAAAGGAGGAGAGAGAGAGAGGGGCGGGGGGGAAGAAATTATATTGAATCTTTGTTGGGTTTAATCCGTTCGGTTCCATTGACTCAAAAAAGTACCTTCCGCTTCTAGAAAGTCTAAAAAATTATCGAATCTGATCGATTTTATTATTTTGAGGATATTGTACGCATCAAAACACATGGATAAATTTTAAAAGTTTAAATTTAATGATTATTACTATAAAATTTTTTACATTATCAACTAATAACGAGATGGCATATTATTAAATAAAAATAATAAATTTTAGCAATTCTCACCTTTAATAATAAATTCTTAAGACTTTTATAATCATAGCAATACATAAGCTTGTTATATTATAAAATGCTTTACATTGAAAATGGATTAATTTAAAATTCAAATTAAAAAATAAAAAAAAAAATATGATATATGATTGTACATATACAAGACATTATCCCTTTGCCTGGTAAAGGGAGGGAAAAGAAAAATGAAAGAAAATTTTAAATTATATATTTAGTTGGAAAGAATATGGAAAGATAAAATTATTATTATTTTTACAAATCAAAATTTTAAATTTTTTCTCTTTTTTAATGAATTTTTAAAATTTTCTTCCCTTTCTTTTCATTTTAACCGAGTATAGTGTACAACGTGAAGGAAGGTAGTATCGAGAGGAAAAAATGCACTATCACATAAATGGTCATTTCCTACCTCCACACCTTCTGTTCCCATTTCTTATTTAATATATTTTATAGGATAGCAAAACACTTCAAAATAAATAAATAGATCTTTTAAAAAATAAATTGAAGGTGACGGTCCGTAATTTTTCAAACAAATAAGGGGAAGACTATAAAACCTTGCCAAAGTTTTCAAGGACATTAAAGTCATAAGAATTGGGAGGAGACTTTTTTTTCTCTTTTCTAAGGAAATAAATACCGCAGGCGTTGCACATAAAACTGCCGCTAAGTTTTTCAGCATTGAACTAAACCTTTTCTTCAGCAAGCGTCAGTCAGTAACTAATTTAGCAATCTTCTCACTAAATAAAAACTAAAATGGGTGGTTGCGGTGGTATCCTCTTGGCAAGAGAACAATCTATAGAAACATAATGAGGTGTGCAAATCGATCATCAATTTAAATCTTATTTATTTGATAGAAAATATTTTTTATAGGAAATTTTTATTTTTGCATTCATGTACATAACTTTTAAAGTAATGTACTTTATAATTAATAAAATAATGCACAATAATATAATATTATGACAATAAAGAAGAATAACTTCTATTTTAAAATAATAAATATTTTTCATATATAATATTGAATAAATAAAATATTTTTTATTATTTTAATATTTTATAATTATAAATACAAATAGATGAAACTTTTTACGATAGGAACCTTTTGTCAAAAAGTGCAAGTTATACCTTCATTCATTCACAGTTATCCTTAATTACCTGCTCATGGCACAATTTGAATTTGGCCTGTGTAGAGTTAGTTGTAAATGGAAGAAATATAAATGTCACTATTCATCAATATGATTAATAAAATGATTTTATTTTTAAGAAAAAAAGGACATTCACTACAACAATTTGGAGATATACAGACGACACCTATATAGACGACAAAGTCTCGATCTATATAGGCCTCCAAAAATTTTATTTCTTTTTTTAAAAAAATCTAAAAACCTATACAGATGACAAATCATTTGTATAGATATGTGGTGTGTATAGAGAATGGCTATACAGACCACAATATAGATCCACAAAAATAGAAACTTGAAAAGACCTATATAGACCACACTGTGATCTGTATAATCCAACTCAATATAAACCACAAGAGTGGTCTGTATAGAGCTCACTGTGGTCTGTATAAATCCTCACCTATACAGACCACAGGAATGGTCTGTATAAAGCAGGGCTATAGAGACCACAGCGTGGTCTGTATAGGTCCCAACATATACAAACCACATGAGTGGTCTGTGTAAGTTGGATCTATACAAATCACATGTGTGATCTATATAAATCATGGTCTGGATAGATCCCACCTATACAAACCACAAATGTGGTCTATATAAGTCCTCTCAAATTTTGTAATGCGAAAAATTTTGAGAGGATTTATACAGATGACACTGTGGTCTGTATAGATCACCTATATACATACATATATATATATATATATATATATATATATATATATATATATATATGTTAAATATTTTAAACTCTATTTAGATATTAATATCATTACTCATTATGGAAAAAAAATTCCTATTAAATCTTATTTTATATTCTCAATGAAGAAAAAAAATTATTTTTTAAGTTATTTGATTATGTAAAAATTAATTATTTAAAAGTAATTATGTAATGAAAATTGTTTCTAAGATAAAAAATTATGAGTAAAATTTTTCCATTCAAAAATAATAATTAATTAGTATTGTCAATTATAAAATATCAAATTATAAATATTTTTAAATTAATTATTTATAATTATCTATTTTATAATCATTTCTTATATGAAATCATTTTAAAAGATATCTTATCATTTCAATCATCTTAAATTTCAGAGAAATGAATTAAAATTAAAAAAATGAAATATTTTTTAAAATTATTTCAAATGTAATTGATGATCATTATTATATTATATTAATGCATTAAAAAATTATTTCAATTAATATTTAATCATCAGATTTAGAAATAAAAATGTTATTTTCATTTTTTAGCCTGACATTAATTTTAATTGTAAAGTTAGGGTTTCAAAAGTTAAATTTGTATAAATGTCCTGAAAATATTAATAACACAGATCTTTATTTATTATTAATGATTTGAATGAAAAAATAATAAATAAGAAAGTAATTTAACTTAAAATATTTATTGAAATCAATCTATATATAGGTTATCTTTAAAGTACATAGTGATAGGAATGATAATGAAGTAGAGTTAGAACATATTAACTTTTTTTAGCCCATATTCAATTATTGAAGACAATATCATGTTGTGTCATACTCTTTTATAAAAAATAATATTTGTGTCGTTATGATATCTCAAAATGTTGCATAAGAGTTACAACTACTTAACATCTTTTAGAGAAAAAAACTACTTAACATAATTTAAAAGATACATTTTTACAGTGTACACTTCATTCTTTTAATTTTAATTATGTGATCAAATATTTTTACTTATAATAGGATGGAGGTTGATAAGTATTCCTTTATGATTATATTATCATTAAATTTATTTAATAAAATTTATTGATATATTTTTCATTTATTTTTTAGTATTGTATTATAAATTTTTTAATTTAAGGAAGAGCTAATAGAGACTTTTCTTCTTTTGAATAGTTTAAAACCAAAATATACATTGGTATTGAAGGATATATTGTTATCTTTATATATCATTTTTGAATTTAATGGAATTATTGCATATAGAAAAAAAATTATTCAAATAGAAATTTTTCTGTTTAATCATTTTTTTATTATTAATATGATATATAAAGACCTCTATTACAAATATATAGTAATCGAGGTTTTTTTAGAATAATTCCTTCATTAAGTTGAAGATCTAATCTAACTTAATTATTTTACTATATATTACACATTTCAATCCTTGTATAAATTTTAAATATAATTATTATTATAAAATAGATATAATGTATTAAATTTTAATGCTTTCATAATTTTTTAAATATTAAAAATAATTTTAAAAATAGTTGAGACTTTGTTTAGGTTTATGTACAATTCCACTTTTTTATCTATTTTTTTTCTATATTTAGCTAACTATGTTCATATGTCAATATCATTGACATACATGTATATATATGTAAAATAATTTCTATTGTAAAATAAACTTAATAAAAACAAATTTTTTAATTTAATCAATTAAGAATATATTTATTTTTCATGTTGTTTAACTATACAATTTACTTATTATTTTAGTTTATTTTAATTGATTTATTGCACATTTTTCTTTTTTTCTGTTATTTACTTTTGTTAATTATAATTGCAATGTAAATATCTCTAGATTATAATAATATATTATATTATAAATTTTCACAAAAAATACTTTAAATATCTTAAAAATGTAATTGTCTAATTTTTTTAATTTTCTCTATTGTATGATTTATTTTTAAATAAGTTTAAAATTTAATATAATTGAATTATCTTGATATATGTCATGTCACTTAATTATTGTACCACATGTTCAAGGTTAAGTCATTTTAAATCTAAATATATAACTATAAATAAATACAAGTAAATTACATTCTACTACTTTGTACATTTTCTTTGCAAATTTAACATAAAGATAATATTTTAAAACTCGGTCCGGCCATTAATCTGGTAAGACAAGTGGGTAAAGGTTATACTAGATTAATTGGATAAATTGGGTGGTTAAACTAGTGAGATGATTGACACACACACACACACACACACACACACACACACACACACACATATATATATATATATATATATATATATATATATATATATCTGAAAAAATTAGATCTACTTAATTTATATAGGTATAATTTTAAAATATAATAAATAAATATTAATTTTTTCATAATTATAAAATAAAGTTTAAGCATTATCATTATACATACTAAAAAGCTACTATTATAATTTTAAAATCTATTCAATCAAAATTTTAAGTGTTATTTAATTGTTATATTAAAAATATTAATTTCTTAAAATATAGTATAAAGTAGTATTAAAATTTTAATTTTACAACAAAATTAGAAGTTTTTTCATGATTATAAACATTCAATACAATTTAAATATATTTTATAATATTAAAATCATACTTTATATATGTTTATCAAACATTTTAAATTTATTTTTACAAGTATAGATAATGTTTATATAAATGAAATGCATTTCTTAGCATAAGTGAATGCCAGTGCAAGCAATAAACTAAAATTATGGCAAACGAAGGGGCGTGGGTTTAAGGCTCCTCCATAGCATTTTTTGGAGATTTAAGGTCGCTTGGAATCACATGTTGTTCACGTGCTAACGCAAGGCGGGAAGGAGATGGAGCAGTAGGCAGGAACGCATGTGGAGGTGACATGTGGCAAGAAAAGGAGACGAAGCAGCAGGTGGGAATGCATGTGGAGGTGACAGAGCAACAAGCGGGAATGCATGTGAAGGTAACACGTGGCGAGAGAAGGAGACGGAGCAGCAAGCAGGAATGCATGTGGAGGTGACACATGGTGAGAGAGTAAGCGAGAAGCAAGTGACACGTGACACGTGGTGCAAAGGCAGTGGCACAAAGCATGCACATGTGACATGTGTCATATGCAGACTAATCAAGCCAAAGATTGGACGACACATGGCATGTGTAGATTGACAAGGTAGATATTAGACTACATACGCAAATTGACTAATTAGACAACACATGGCATGCGCAACGCAAATTGACTAATTAGATAACACATGGCATGCACAATTGATGAGAGGAGAAATTAGAAGACACGTGGCACAAAAGTAATAAAAGAATATGACACGTGGCGCAAAGTAAAGGGACTACGACAAGAAGAGTTGACACATGGCATAATACGTGTAAAGTAGAATTCATGGTGCAAGAAGCAGAATTCCTAAGCGAGAAAGTGCAAATTTTATCCACCTGTTTAGACAACAATAGGGCCTATACAGACGCTCCTATCGTCTATATAGGTTCCATTGATAAAATGACATTTTTGCCTTTCATTAAAGGCAATACAGATGACCATGCGGTTTATACAGGCGACACATGTCATCTGTATTTACCCTCAATATTTAAGCTAATGCAGCACCCTCCCCTTCCTATTTTTGGCTACTTCAGCTACTATTTTTTCTCCATTTTCCACTCTACACATCCTCTCCCTTTAAAAGTTAGCTCTCCTCTCTTTTTTATTTTTTTAATTTATTTAATAATTTCTATGCATAGTTTGCTATAGAATTGTAGATTATACATTTGCCTTGTGGGTTGAATGGCTTGAAATCATTTTATTTGAATTAACATACATATTATATGATGAAGTTATGTGCATGTTATTAACATTTTATGTACTGTTTAGCTAAAATTCATGTATTTTTATTAACACAATATTGTAAAATATATTTTCTCAGCAGGGAAACTATTGTATTTTATAATATGTCTAAATGATAAAGGTTTTTTTTTAAGAACTTTGATATAAATATATTATATGTATATTTTTACTTTCATTTTGATTGTTGAATGACATTTATAAATTGTTGTTGTTGTTGCTATTATAATTACTAAATGATATTTATATAGTGGTTGATATTAGTGTAGTGATGTTTTACTATATTTTATTGCTTTACTGTGCATATTAGAACAATTAATATCTTTTACAATTTCATATATTTGTTAGATTAATTGTATTATGAGTTAGGTAGAAAAATAAATTAGATAGAATTTATGTAGAAGTTCACAAAATTAGAAAACAAAAAATATAAAATTGTCTCATAATCTACAATTTCATGAAATCCTTACAACCATTTAAAAAAGTAAATGATAAAATTACTTTACAACAAATGCATATAAACTATTAGTTTAGCAACTTCCCTTATGTAAAGTACATTATCTAATTAATAGATAAATTTTTTTAATTTAGTTAAATGTAATTATAATAAATTATCAATATAAAATATATTTTATTATGATTAAATAAATAGAAGATACATTGTGATAAAATAAACTAGCATTAAGCTCGTGCTACACACAGGCTTCTATTTTTCCTAAAATGAGAATAATGAATATTATATGCAAAGAATTATTATAATATTAAATATAATTATTTATGTGCATACTATAACAGCTATATGCTTAAAGTTAAATATATGATATGATATCAACACTGAGCAATATTAACATTTAAGTTATAAAAGAAAAAATTAGAAAATATGGAATAAAGTAAGGAAAAAGAAAAGAAACAATTGGTGGGTTATAAAGTAATATAAGAGTAAATAATAAAATCCAAGTAAATTAAAATTTTCACTTATTAAATTATTATGACAAAAATTAAATGTACATTTTTATTGTAAATATATTTGTTTAAGATATTAATGTCAGAATATAAGTGATGGGGGTTGAACATAAACAATTGAAAAAAAGGTAAATATGAATTGTATAAAAAAAAGGAAAAGAAATAATTAGTAAGATATAAAGTTATATAATTAATATTAAAGGTAGAATATGAACTTAAAAAAAATAAATTAAAATTTTAATGTATAGCAAAATATTTTTATAATAAAAAAATACTATATTATATATATATATATATATTATATATATATATATATATATATATATATATATATATATATATATATATGCTACTTGGCAATATTAACATATGAGCTGTAAATAATAAAAATGCATGCATACAAAAAAATCTATAAAAAGTATAATGAAATAGATTAAAAAATTTAAAATAATGCATAAATCATAAATAATATCAAGAATTCCTTATAATCATTACAAAATGATATCAAAAATTCATATTCCGTGATTTGAAAGATCATATCCAATGTCATTCTTTGTACAAAATTAAGGAGTTGTGAACTACATCCATATAGTTTATAAATTTTACCATGGTAAAAGGCAATTAATATACTATATTTAAATATGTTTGTTGAATGTTATCATTTAATAGTGTAACGTATATGTTCTAGTCACTGTCAAGACTACCAGTTTAGAAATCACATCATGTTAAATTTGAAGCATATTTGCACTATAACTTTAGACCCATTCAAGGGTTAGTTGATCTTCTTAAATAAACCAACACTTAAATTGTCCAGAGAATATGGACAGTTTGGGATATATCCTTCGGTTATTGTGATAACCTTATCTACTCCTCATTTCATTTGGTTAAAATTTCTTTCTCTTCTAATGTTCTCTAGGTGTGTACTATATTGATGTATAGTATACATACTTGGAGAATGAGGAAGAGATGCTACCAAGATTTCATCATTTGTGAAACATATCATGGATAAGTGAAAATAATAATAAAGGGAATATCCCAAATGGGATAAGGCCCTACCTATTAGAAGTGGAGTGATAAGGTAGATTTAGGATACACAATAAACATACACATATAATTGAATTACATGATAACTTGTGCAGTTGTAAGCTAGTTATGCCATGTCTATTGACAAAAGCTGGATAAACCTACGAGATCGGTTATTTAATGCATACTGGAATGGTGCTACTGCATTTATGAGCAGAGCTAGAAACTTTATCGATGATAGAGGGATGGTAAGATGTCCATCCAAGAAATGTTTTGAATATGTTTGTACTAGACATTGGATACCTTGGAGGCCACACCTAATAGATAATGGATTCGATCCATTGTGTACGAATTAGGTCCATCATGGTGAAAGGTATATACCTAGGGCTGATGTTATGCGTGGAGCACTTGTACATAATGCTGATGAGACGATTGATGTCATACATGACTTTATTAGCCCTCATGCCATTGATGAAGTAGACAATAATGATGGAGTTCAAAATGAGGACACTTTCGAGGTGAACACTCTAATGAACAAGCCTTTGATGACCTATTTATAGAAGTTGAAATAGAATTGTACCCCGTTACATAACTTTTTCCTCACTAAACTTCTTAGTTAAGCTTATGCATCTGAAGGTACTTTACAAGTGGACAAATAAGTCATTTGACTCCTTACTAAAATTATTAAAGGAGGCATTACCAAATGATAACAAATTATTTGGGTCACATTATGATGCAAAAAAATGGCTTAATAAGTTAGGATTGGGCTATGAATCAATTCATGCTTGCAAGTATAATTGTGCCCTCTTTTGAAGAGAGCATGCTAAAGCTAAGACATGTCCAATTTGTAGGGAGAGTCAATGGGTTGACAAAAATACAGAAAGGAAAAAGGTTCTTCAAAAGGTCTTGTGATATTTTCCATTGACCCCCAGGTTGAAGCAGTTATACAGATCAAGGCACATGGCAAAAGATATGACATGGCATAAAATAGGACGATCCACCGAAGATAGGGTTTTACAACATCCTACTGATGGGGAAGCTTGGCGAGATTTGACAAAAGGTATCCTAATTTCTCAATAGAGCCCCGGAATGTGCAGTTGGGTTTGAGTGCAGATGAATTTAATCCTTTTGGTGATATGAGTCTATCATACAACATGTGGTAGTTGTGCTAACCACATATAATTGCGACCATGGCTTTGTATGAAAGAGTCCTTTTTCATGTTAACACACTAATCCCTGGGCCACAATCTCCAGGAAAAGACATAGATGTCTTCTTAAGACCGCTTATTGAAGAACTAAATCAATTATGGGAGATTGGAGTTGAAACCCGAGATGCTACAACAAATAGCATGTTTAAGATACGAGTGGCATTAATGTGGACTGTAAGCGACTTTCCCATTCGAAGTAGTTTATCAGGTTGGAGCGGATAAGGATACAAAGCATGTCCCACCTGCAATGACGACACGCCATCAATGCAGATTAGAGGAAAAATTGCTTATGTTAATCATCGTTGATTCCTTTCAAGGAGCCAAAGCTGGCGAAATAGTAAAGACTTTGATGGAAAGACTAAGAGGAAAGCCCCTCCAAGACAATTTACTAATGATATGATCATGAATAAATTAAGTAGAGTACGTCAAAGATTGTTGGAAAACACATGCAATAAGGTGCAGTTAAGTGGAAGAGAGGTGTAGATGAACTTAATTGGAGTAAGAAAAATATCTTCTTCAAGCTTCCATATTGGTCCACAATGATATTGGGGCATAACATTGATATGATGCATGTTGAGAAAAATGTATATGATAACATTGTGAGTACACTCCTAGATATTGAACATAAATCGAAAGACATAGACAATGCAAGGTGTAACTTGTAACTCCCTTACTTATTAACACCTTAATCCTCATTAAATAGGTAATTGTTACACAATTAGGTCTTTCTGAAGTCAATTTATGATTCTGCACAATAGAATATTACAGATTTTGAATTTCAAA
Source organism: Sindora glabra (assembly GCA_020226215.1). Taxonomy (NCBI): domain Eukaryota; kingdom Viridiplantae; phylum Streptophyta; class Magnoliopsida; order Fabales; family Fabaceae; genus Sindora; species Sindora glabra. The sequence continues at coordinate 18,333 of JAIUCU010000047.1, forward strand.
AATTTTCTGCTGATTTCCAGAATTACTGGACCAACTTCAAAAATATGAAAAACTACTTTGAGAACTCCAAAAAATCATGAAATTGGATCCTATGAACCTTTCACGTGTTAACTACATCCTGTAAAAATTTTACATTATTTAGACATCATTAGGCCTTTCAAAACTCACAGCAAAGTGTTTCTGTCTCAGTGCTGTCCAGAATTCACAACTGTAAAAGTAAACCCTTATTTCAGGGGGGTAAATCAACTCCGAATAAGCTCAAATTTGGTATGAGACTTTATTAACATGTTATATACTTTCCATAAAATTTTCATATCAAAAATAATCCATTTACTTCTTATGATCTCTGAGATACAATTAGTGCTCTGCACTGTGACGGTAACAGAGGAGACCAAAACGTGTAATAAATTCACATAGTAAATAAACTTATTTTAGGCTGAATTTTGGCACAGAATTCATTGAGTATGTAAGGTTCATCCGTGAATTTTCTAATAATTTTTTGAGTATTAAAAATCCACCAAAAGTCCCTGCAAACATACTCAACCTGCTGCCTACGAGTTCACTGTTCATTTGGTCATTTCCAATTTCACACATATTGCATACTAAATTGCCTTCTACTCCAAACTAGCTCACAATACTTCAAATTCATGTATTTCATACAATATAGGCAAGGGTCATATAATTATACAAAAATTTCAACTTACAAAAACATATATTCATCACATACTAACATCACAAATTCTAGGAACATTACAATACAACTTCAAAATATCATTCTCCTCTATCATATCATGAGAGCCTTTAGAAGCATCACCTGGATTGCTTAGTAACAATATAGAATCATAAGAAATAAATTTTTCCAGTAGCTAGCTATTACCATAAAAATATATCAAGCTATTCCAAATCCTTAAGCAAATAAAACATACATTTCAAAATCAATTAATCATTTATCATCTCATTTCATACCATTGTAAAAAATGTGCATCACACATAGCAATCATCAAGCCCATTCAAGGATTCATAAAGATATCAAGATGGCCATCACAGATAGTTGTACCTAGGCCTCATATACAGCAATTTCACTATCTTCCCAGGGAACTCGGGCCATAGGCCTCACACACAGCAATCTCATTGTCTTCCTGGGTACTCGGACCATAGGTACCATATACAACAATTTTATGCACATCAATTTCATATACATTCCATACAATGGCATAAATACAGAAAACACATAAATGAAAAACAGAGCTTAAGGATAAAGCTAGCTACCTTTTAAAAACTTCCAATATAGATGATTCTTTGGCCCTCACTTAAAAACTTCTTTACAATTCCTCTTGCCTTTCCAACTTGTCACTTCTTAATCTATATAAATACACATCATAGTTTTATTAGAACACCATCATTTTTCTTAAACTTCTGTATTCTTCACTTCCTTCACATGCACTAAGCCATGAAGGAAGTCCCAAATTTTAATGTACATTCTAATACTCTTAATTCATTGTAATATATTATTCCAATCTTCCAAAAACACAATTTAAATGGCTAAATCTCCTTCCCTCCTTTTCCATATTCACGGTTTTTCTTTTTCTTGGCTCTCAAAAGGGAAGTTTCACACACATTTTCATAATTCAAAATTTCATCTTCCATAGGCTTCATAATTCATAAGAATCATTCTAATTTCATCAATTTAGCGAAATTTCAAAAAAATCATGCCAAATCATACATGCACCTTATGCCTCTAAAACCCTATTGTGTAATCATGATTTCTTGTTGTTTTTACACCAAACCCAAAGCCATATTCAACATAATAATATCCAAAACATCATTAAACATACTCAAATTATTCAAAATTCCATGGTCAACCTCCTTTGACCACACCAATATCAAAATTTTAAGAACTAAAAAGAGTAATTAAAGAGCTTTTAGAGGAGAACATTTTTACCTCTTGGAACAACTTGAGAATCCTCCCTTAGAGCTCACCAAACTTGATCAAATTTGAGGTTTCTTCAATCTAAACACACCAATAGATAGAACTTGATGAGAGGAACAACTTTATCTTCTACACCTAAGCCTAATTCTCACTATTTTTTAGTGAAAAAGCTAAATGAAGTTTTTCTTTCTCTTCCTTCTCTCTCTTGCACATTTTTGGTGTTTCATGGAGGTAAGCTATGGCTATGGAGAAGAAAGGAGAAGGAGAAAGAGTTTCATGAAGCTTCAAGAGTATTTTGGTCATTTTTAAATTTTCAAGGGCATTTTGGTCC
>JAIUCU010000048.1:0-58023 GCA_020226215.1 Sindora glabra
AATTCACAAAAAAAAATAGAAAGGTGAAACACAATTACCAAAATTTGTTATGCAATTTTATTTCTTTTCATATATCGTTACATCAACAAATGTAAGTTTACACTAAATATTACACAAACAGAAAAAAAGTGGTTGTGCATTATTCACATATATTGCACAAATTTATTTTGACATTTATTTCTTTCTAAATTATTACATGTATATATATTCCATTAAAAAAATACTACACAAAAACTACACAGGATCATTAATACATTTATAGCATTGTTACTATGTATTTAATAAACCATAGACCCAAAATAAAAATCCTTATTGCAAATACTCATATGTTGATGAAGGTTGATCTATCTTGTCAAGGTAAAATGCTCCACATCATTCTGTAGACATCAATTATCCACTTTTTACACTGGAATGCTAGGTGGAATATAAAGACAATACATACATGTTGCTAAATAGTTAAAAATATTTCAAATCTTATAGATCATAAGTATCCTAACTATAGTTACCTTTACACTTAAATATTTGATTATAGAAGATATCTGTGGTTGGATGACATGCTTATGATCATAAGATGTGAACATATCTAAATGTGTAGGAAGAATTGGCATGTTATCTTTATATGCAACCTAAACTCAAAATGTAGTGAGAGAAAAATTTATTAGTAGAAAAAGAAATAATGTATATCGATTATTAACTTAAAATTATGTCTTATGTAGACTAGTTTCAATGTAAGAAACAATTACTATAACTTTAGATGTTAACTAATTCCAAAACTAACATATAATTTTTTCCTATTTTCTTGAAAAATGCTTCAACTACCTTTTGGACAATGGTTAAGAAGAAAATTGATACCCTAAGTTTTTGTGCCTTCTCAAAACCAAACTTTAGACATTGATTATATTTAAAACTAACATTTTAATTTTCTCATTATTTTAAAAAATGTTGCTATATCAACATAGATATCAGTAGTATGTCTCGTTTTTATAATATTGGTTAGCTATTTGCATTCGTCAAGTTATTAAACCACCTAAACTTAGAGCTTATCCCTCCTAATTCTCTTTCTCAATTTTGAGTATGGTGCTCATATCCTTCCTTTTACTTTGTTTTGATTTTCTTGAAAAACCTACACACTATGAAAATTAGGCCATTCCTAGTGATTTCCCATTAGAAGATGCATTATCCACCATAAACTACAATCGGAAGTGTTAGATTTATGATTATTAGGATGTATAATAAGATCATTAAGATGCATATACTAACAAAGTTAATAGTTAAAGTGTACAATTAGATTTAACAATGGTTAGAGTTTGAATAATCTCAAATCAAACCTAATTTAATTCATACTCATTAGAAACTCCCCATTTTAGATTTATTAAGCATTTAAAACATATTAAAAATCCAAACAAAACTCAATTAAAAAAGCTTAAAATCAAGCGATTTTAGGCCTTATCCACTAACGTATCCATATCCATCTTTATAAAAAAATCTACAATTTTCATTTTAATAAAATAAAAAAATGATCAAGTTACCCATTTTTATGCTTTTTCTTATAAAAATACAAAATTATATTTTTTTTCATCCATAATAGTTAGAATCGATAATTTGGACCCATATTTGTTTTAAGTTTTTTTTTCTTTAAAGTGCAGACAAGAAGAAAGGAATTGGAGTGGAGTTTCTAAGGAGACTTCAATAGTTAGGTCAATGTTTGTGTGTAATAGAGAAAATAATCTAATTAGAAAGTATAACAGTATATCTTATATAGGAATTTTCCTAGGGTAAAGTAGTTGTAGGACCCTAAAAGATTAATTTTTATCACTACTTATCCGTCTAAATCCTTATTTATTTTGCTCTATCTAGGTTTATCCATAATAACTTTAGGGTGAATGTTAGACTAAGTCATTAATAAACTTGTCAAATAAGGATCACATTAAATCAATTTATTAGTAACTATTTATCCATTTATATTCCTAAAAGATAAATTCAAGTATTATAAAGATTAATAATATAAAAAAAAAATCTTGTAATAAAATATATTTGTAATTTACATGTATTTTTAAAATTATTTATCTTAAATAAACCATCTTAATATCCTTATATATGTAATGATATTAATTCTCAATTAATACTTAGTAAATTATAAAAGTGTTATTCATATGGGTCAATTGTGATATTAAAAAGGTTTTAGGACCTATTAAATATTTAATGATTAAACTGAAATTCAATTCATTAATTAATATGTTTAATTTGAATTTAACCCATTAAATTCCTAATAAGACCTATCAAATCAAAATGTTCTTACCATTCCTACTACTATCTTTAATGAAGTAGTAGTACATGTAAGTAAAAAAGATTAATCACTTTAAAAATGCAACTTATTAAATTGTATTAGAAAATTTAATGATCATTAAATATTAATAACCTATTATAGATTAAATGGTATGAGTTTTGATTTGTGATGTTATTTTTTTTCTATTAATAACAAAGATATTTTCACTGCCACTTTAATAGTATAGTAACACTTGATGTTGCTAAGGGCTTTACTCCTTTCCTATATAAGGTTAGAACCCAAGATCTAGCATGTGTGCACACATTTGAAGTGGATTGCCACTTCTTTTTATGACAAACAAATAAGAAAAATATTTTCAAATAGGTTAAATATTAATTAATATGTGTAAATATGTATTAATATTAAAAAACTAAGAGTTTAAATTTGATTTATTATGAGTATAAAATGTATTGAAGTATTAGTAGGTAGAAAGATCGCATGTAATTAAAAAAAGTAGAAGTAATTAAGATTTTTTATCCATAATTGAAAAAATTCAATAATTTTTAATGATATATTAATATTTATAATTTAACATTAAAATACAAATTTTCATCAATCATAAATTAAATTAAATTCAGCTAATTATCATTTGATTAATTTAATATTGATAGAGTTAATAATTGATTTAAAATTTATACATCCATTAGTTATTTTCTAAAGTAGAAGGTGATTTTTTTTATTGTCCAAATGGGAAGGTGAGTGCTTGATATTGGATGGGGTTGAGATGTTGAGCCTTTTTCTTTTGATGAAAGATGTGCAAAATATGTCTATATTATTTCCCTTCTTTTATATATTTAGTATGTTACATATGCTTGATTTTATAGAATTGGCTTTGTTATATGATTAGGTAATAGGCAATGTTTTGATATTGTTTTGTTAATATTGGATTTTTACACTCTTACAAGTTTTTAAATATAACTTAAGTTCTATATGTTTAACTGAGATGATCTTTTTATTATTGGAAAGCTTAGAAAAAGCTTTAAAACTTTTGTGTTTTAGCTAAGCTCAATTTAAAGTTTGGAAGATAAAAAATGGTCATGAAGTTGATGCTTTATGCTAAACCAATCTTAATTTTTGGGTTTTGTAGTTCTAGAGGTGCAATTAAGATGAAACCAATATCCAAAGTTGCCTAAGACTAGCTTAACAATTTTTACTTTTGGTATTTAGTGAAACTATGTTATTTTGGTAGTCAAACAAAGATTGGAAGCTGACCAACAAAAATTATTGTAGTAAAACATTGTTAGAAGATTAAATTATAAATTAGATTATAAGTTTCTAAAATTAGCATGGCCCCATTTTTGTATCCTTAAGAGACATATTCACTTGACTTAGTAGGTTTTGTAGCTCAAGGATTCATATTTAAAAGAGTTCTATACCTCTAAGACCAAGAACAACAATTCTAAATAATAACTCTACTTCTTCTACCTTTGTCTATATTACACCATGAGTAGCTAATTTTCTACATTAATTTAAAGGATTAGCACTCCAATGTGGTTTGATTTTGAGACCTTTTCCTTAATTTTACTTTTAATTTAATTATCTCTTATTTTTTTTACTTTTGTTATGAATTATTGCTTACATAGTTTGCTAATTATGATTAATTAGTTGATTATCTATTGTTGTTTATAGCTAAATGATAAGTTGCAATTCATTCTCGCTTGAAGGTTAGTTGTGATTGATTGAAACAAGTAGCAATTAGGCTTTGGTAATTTGACGCATGGTTGAACCATTAGTTGCCTATGAAAAATAGATGATAAATTAACAATTTTTGTATATAAAGTTGTTAATTCTATCTTAACCTTGTTCTTAATATTTAATGCTATTACTAATTAGATTTAGGCACATGTCTTGAACTGAAATTAGTAGCGAAGGTTAATTTAGGAACTTATTCTAGCTAAATCATCATTAGGTTCTTTTCATGATTATTGCTAGAGTTAAGGTAATTTTTGGTTAAGCAATTGAATCAATTGTGAATTCTATTGAGGGTTAAAGATAAATCTATATTGGAGTATGAAATTCCTTGGATCGAGCTTTTATACTCTATTTTATTCTACTTTGATTTTATTTTTATTATTTCATTTAAATTGCTTTTGAAACCCTCCCCCTAAATTTTACATTTTATTTTCACAAATTGATTTCTATTCCTATGAGTTTGGCTTAGACACACCCTATCTATGTGTTAAAGTAGGTTTAATATTAATTTTTGGTATGAAATGACATACATTAACGAAAGAAAGTCAAGTTTCATTCAAATTTACAATTAGCTTAAAGCTAACGAAGCAAAAGTGAAATTAGGGCACATTTTATGGACAAAATATTATATATTGGTAACTTATACAAATATTCCAAATGATGCACTTGATTGATTTTCCAATTGTCCTTAATTGATTTGTCTACATACATAGGGTTTCAAAACCTTAGATTTTTTAAAGGCACCATAAAACGCACCAAAGATAAATAAAAAATAAATAGCATGTGAGCAAAACATAAAATGGCGTATGCTAAGCATTTTTAAATAAATACCTATAGATGCATGTATGAATGTATTTATGTCATAAGGATGAAAATCAAGATGAGGTTACACTTGGAAATGCAATAAAAAGGTAAAAATTTATTACTTATGATATCTTGCATGCATTATACATGAATTTGTGATAATTATGAAAGATGATGTGATGATCATGATTAACTATTTATGAATGTGAGAAATATGTGTGTGTACATGTGTGTGTCTATGGGACATACATGCATTACAAATTCTCATAGTTGGTCAGATGTTGCAAAGGCAATAAGCATATAAATGACATATGACATCTTGAACTTATGATAAATGTGCATATCATGACCGGGAACTAGGGGTTGTGACTAGCATATGACTTTACATGAAACATACACAAACTAGGCCATATAAGCTTTCTATAACAATTGAAAAACCTATAATTCATATGCAATCAAACATTCACATAACTATGTGTATACTCAGAGTCCACATGGACATTTGCATTCTCATCATCAATCTAGTGAAAACATCATTAGCATTAATTAGGCCCATTATGGGCTCACATAGTTTAATCATAATTTAAACATGGCATTAGTTCTTATAATTATAAACATAAGTTTTTCACATTTAAGAATTCAATACATATGCTTAATACAATATAGAAAACTTCAACTCTCTACCCATACAAACAATATATGTGGCTCAATCGTATATGGTACTTCTTTATTTATGGTGCCAAGGACGATGAACCTAGAACTTTACTTCTATTTAAAAAACATAAAAAATACTTAGGGTGAGTCATTGACTTAGTTAGTAGATAATATGCCCCCCAATGGAAGTGAGACAAGCTAAGGCATGAACTTTTCATAGAAAACATAAAATTTCAAATTAGAGCAAGTGTAATAAGAATAAGTTGCAATTAAAAGGTTATAGTTATCATTCCGTGATAAAACATTAACTAAGGAGCTTTCAAATAAATAATATAATGATAAATATAACTATTTGAATCATAACAATATAAAGAAATATGAAAGTTCAATATAAATGTGAATTTCGAACATAACATTTAAAATTTGATGCTAAAATAATAATTAAGCAAAAGGTTCCTAGTTTATTAAACATATAACTTATAGGGTAAGTTAATCAACTTACCATATTTCATAATGTGATGTATGGAGTTATCAGCTCAATTAAATCTATCCTTATTTCTTTGCAACTTATTTGGTTACTAGGTTCCAGTCCATATGTGTTAGCTGCCACATAAGGTTAGCAATGCCCTTATTAATGGGGGTTCAAACTAAGGTGCACTAAAGCTAACCTCATTATTACCACTAGCTATAGTTTCTAATTAGTTTCTTTCCAAAACAAGTTTATGAAATAGTAGAAATAGAAATAACATTTATATTACAGAAAAATCTTTTTGGAAAAACAATTTTAAATAACATTATCAATGGTTAAAACATTATCTAAATCTACATAAGTTCTAACTATTTACAATCCACATAGGTCCCATCCTTGAACCATCCAAAAGTATATCAAGGTTTCCAATGTTGCCATCACTATTTCATTTCATTATTTATTTCCAAACATTTCAACCAATCTATATTCATACTAAAACCATTTCATAGTCATCCAATCATAATCTTTCAATATTTTCAACAAACTCAATCCATAAACTCCGTATTTTCAATAAAATGGCCCACTTAAACCATTCAAATCATAATATCATTATTTTAGTACCATTTCTCATAACTATAGCTCAAGGGAAAGTTTTCAAGATGCTTATCCTAAGAGTACTAAAGCTTTAGCAAGTATATATGGAAGTAAAATATGAATAAAATATAATCAATTAATAAATAATGTAACTAATGATTCAAAAACATAGGAGTATTTGAAAAACATGAAACCATGTGAGAATACATATTATCTACTCATAACAATAATTACTTCTCTTAGGTTCAACTTCACAACCTTTTACGAATGATTGAAGTTTGTAGGTGGGATTTTCATGCCTTCTACAAGCACCAAATAACATTTACATCATCAATTAGCTCATATATACACTAAACTTGTAATATTTATCCTTATATCAGAAACCCTTTAAATCAAATCCTAAGCCTTATCATGATAAACATTAAATTATCACTCTATCACCTAAATTAAGCTATTCTAACTCCTAATTAAAGTAAAGGAATAAGAATCGTGGTATGGGTTAGCTTAGGGTTTGCTTTCCAACCATTTCACAAGCTTAACCTAACAAAATCTTAAAATATCTTGCTATTTCAACAAGAAGTAGTCAAGAAATTAAAGAATTTGTAAAGGAATTTGGTGGGCATTGGCATCGCAAAGCATGGGAGAATGCTTTGTTGCTTGATAGCTTGAGGAGATAAAAGGGATATTTGGCTACTAGGTAGAGTGTATTTGGTTGATGGGTTATTTTGTTCTCAGCTTGGATTATTCTAATTCTTGGCTAATCTAGCACCTTATTTCTATTTATGCCATTCAAGTAAATGTCTATTTACTTTAAGACATAAATGTAAATAAGTGAATACCCTTATTTGGATTCAAATAAAATTTAAAAAGAATAAAACACCAAAGAATTAATATCTAGGTTTTTAGAGTTCAAAATTAAAATTTTTGATAATTTTGTAAATTTTCACCTCATTAAAAAGTCATTTAAAGAAGTCCAAATTTTCATTAAAAATTATGTTTAGATTAAAAAATATCAGATCAATTATTATTAAGGTTTTTCTTTTCCAAATAATATATATTTAATATAATCCTCTAATGAAGTGTCCTAAACTTAGAAAAATTTTAGGAAATTTTGGACAACTTAGTTCATCAACAATATGAGCTAAATAGATCCAAAGCATGTTAAGGTTTTTAATAACATTATGAAATGACAATGATTTAAGGTTAATCAAGATAATCCAATGTTCATAGTGAATTTATTGACCTATCTACTATACTATAGCATCTTTAAGTTTCTTATTAACAGTAGGGTTGTTACATTGCACATATGAATTTTGTATTATAATATATATATATATATATATATTATAATATATATATATATATATTATAATATATATATATATATATATTATAATATATATATATATATATATATATATGTATGTATGTATATGTATATGCATGTGAACCATGAAATGTGATATCAAAATTAATTATTTACGAATGGCATCATAAGTATCTTGAAATGAAATGTGATATGAAATGATAACCATTTTGGTTGAAATTATGTTGTGATGTAAGCTCTCTATATAAATACAAAAAAAAAAAAAATGGTTGTCAGTAATGGGAGGCTAGTAATGTGCTTATGAGGAAGGATATTTGGTTTTTAGTGATGGGAGGGCATAAAGAAGGATATTTGGTTGTTAGTAATGGGAGGTTGGCTATACAATTATAAAGATGGAAAATATGATATTGCACTTAGTTGCATCATTAAAAACTTAAGTGAATATGAGAAATTGGGTATCAGCAATGAGAGGCTGGTAATATAGTTATAAGGATGGAATGTATAGAACCATATTGTAATGTCCACATTGAATACATCATTGTATGTCATAAGCTTATGAATCATGCATAACCACAATTATATCTTGTATGCTTATGAGTTGTTGTTATGACTGTAAACTACATGTTGATGAGTTATATTGTAGCCTATTATATATTCTTTTATTAGTATCAAAATGATACGAACAACTTGATGCTTGTATGTGGGTTTAATATATGATACATGAAAACTATCACAATACATATAGAAAAGCTTGAGATCTAATGATGGTTTGAAATTTATCACTTAAAATAGATACATAAATGGTTACAAGTAATGACAAAGAGTAATGTAATGGAAGCATAGATGAATGCGCTAAAAAGAAAAGTGGGTTGTAAAGTAACATTAAAAATGATAACATTTCAATTAACAAGTATAATGTTAAAACTTGAACAAAAGAAATCCTTTCTTAGAGGGTGTGAGTGATATGAAAAATATAATAAAAGATTGATATCATAAAGAAGAAATGATTAAGACACATAATATAATTAGTGCAAAATTAAGATGGAAACAAGAAGGAATCAAGGGAAAAGAAGATGCTAACTAAATAAAATCCTAGGATAGTTTGTATGGAGTCTTACTCACTAAGTCATTATGATTTACTCCATTGTTATTTAATGTTTTTAGGTGCTCATCAAAGTAGATGAAGGATATTCAGGTAGGGTAGGATACTTTGGCCATCACAGTGAACCATTTACAAAGAATTTGATTTTTGAAAAATTATAAATAGAGTTGGAAACAAGTTCCCGCAAAAAAAATTAACCTTTAATTTTTAGACTGGGCATGTTACAATTATAATTTAATATAATACTCTGAATAGAGCAAGAAAATTCAAGAAAGAAATCTTGACTAAAAATCTCCTGAACAAAAAATAGTAAGGTAATCGGGTGAAGTTTGGGTAGATTGTAAAAGCAATTTAAAGCAATGTCTACCTAGAATTTTTATAAAAATTTTATTTGAGATTAGTATAGGTTAAATTATAATTAAAAACTTAACATTAAGTTTGGAAAGATAATACAAAGGCTTGGTAGGAAACTAGGAGTCCAGGTAGCCCAAAAATGATCTAGGGAGTTGAAAACTTATAGATTAGGCCTGAAATTAAAATAAATAATTTTTATTTATTTGGGCTTATTTAGGATTTAGTTTAACTTTCTTAGGCTCATATTTGATTTTTGAAACAAAAAAAAAAAGGCCTAATCTTGAAGGACAAGCTAATGGCTAGTAAAAAAAGTAGGAAAAATGAGGGCATTTATTAGCAAACTTTTCTAAACATTATTTGGAGGGCTTTTATTAGATTTAAGAAGAAAAATCTTCTAATTTTAATCCTAGAAAACCATGCTCCCATGTGCTAGAATTATCAATAATTTTTTTCAAAAAAAATAATAATAGGAAGCTTATGATGGAAGCCTTAAAATTAAGGCTTTATAAAAGCCTTTTCGCCCATTTTTGTCCGAATTCTTCTATTTATTCTTAGCTCAAAACCATGATCTCTCTAGGCTTCTTTACTAGGATTTTTAACTCTTCAATAATTTCCAAGAAGTTCTCCAACTAGTTTTATCAAAATTCTTGTAAGGTAACCTAGATTTTCCTCTATTTCCTTCAAGTTTTATGGAAATATTCTTTTCAAAATTCCTAAAACTTGGTTTATTATAGTGAAATTTCTACTTTATAAGCTATTTAATAGGTTGCAGAATTTAAGATGAGTGGCAACTATCTCTTGTTTCCTTGAGTTTTCCCATGAAAAGAGAAGATTATGGCAGTATATGCTATTATAGGTGTTTAGTTCATTGTGGTGCTGTATGATCTAATTTTAGTATTGTATAAATATTAATATGATGGTATAATATTGATATTTTAGTGCTAATATTGATAGAAGAAGATTTATCAAGTTTTCCTTTAAGAGATGACAATAAGTTCATGTTGAGCTTAGAGTTAAGTTTAGAAGCAAAACTTTCAAAGGAGGACCACTTTCTGTTGCTTTATGGAAAAAAGGATTAGAAATTGTTAAAATTTCAATTTTTAGTCTCTTAATATTACAAAGGGTAGGTATGGAGAAAATTATAAATTTTTGAAAAATTTTAAAGTTATGAAAAGTGTATTTATATAGACTTTGGTTATAAAAGCTCAAAACAAAATTTTAGATTTTGTATGATGAAGTTTGGTACTCTATGTGCCATAATTTGAATGAGAAAGATTAAAATAATTGATGTTCCTTAGTTATTAGCATGTTAGTAACATTACATAGAAACTTGATCACATTTAGATTTGATTTGTATGCCTAAAAAATTCCTCTTTCACAACAACTTTAAAACTACCCAGAATTGAAAATATTGAATTTTTGGTTTTGTATGAATAGCACTAATGTGAATTTTTTGTGAAATAATTGAAGTTTTTCATCATTTAACACATTAGAAGTGTTGTGTCAAATTTTGGTTATGATTGGAAATGATTTAAATATTGAAAAAAGGATTTTTATTACAATTATTCTTGTGTTACCTTGTTTTGAATCTTCTTCTTTTGGCATGTGTGAACAATACCCATGTGAACAGTACCCAAAAGTGATGAAATTGTGAGAAAATTGGTGATTTATGTTTTTTAAAGTGTTAAATTAGAAGTATTAGATAAAATTTTGTAAAAATTTGATATGCTTTGGAAGCCCTAAAGGCACTAAATCTTGGAAGTAACATACTACATAACATGATTAATGTTTGATACTTCTTATTTAAAAATTTGGCAAATAATTAAGAATTGTGAAACATTTGATGATGTTAAGATTAAAATTTGCTAGCCATTCAAAAGAATTAAGTATTGCCATTATCTTGAATGGAAAAAATTGTATGCTATTCTTGGATATAATGTCATGTGGGGATGAAATGTGAACATATATGAGAATGGCAAAATTTTATAGTATAATTGGTACTTTGACCATATCCTATAAAATGAGTAATTGATATTACAATTAGTATCTCGATACTACTGACCTTGAATCTAATTTGTGGAGGGAGTTATACATCCTTTACAAAGAAGGAAAAGAGTGGTAAGGGTTGAAAGGATAAGGTTAGTAGTCTTGTGCCTAAGGTGAGGAGGGATAAGGTTAGATTGAAGATATAAGAAGAAACCTATGTACCAATTACTATTATTCTTTTTGACAAATTTTGTAAACAATTTACATAAGAGCTTTGGTCATTTATTATTTTACACTATTATATTTATGTCTGATCAATTATGATGGAAACAATTTAGAAAAGGAGAAAAGTAGTCACTCACTAAATATTTTAATATTCATGCTCATTGTTATTAGATTTTTATTTACAGATTTAGAACATAGATCTTAAAGGATTTACTAACATCTGCACTAGGACCTTCTTATTTGCTTAGGGAACTTTTCAAATCATATTTCATTATAGATTCCATTGGACCAATGGATCCTCAGATTGATTATACTATAAAACTTAAAAAGTTAAATTCTAAATCAAATCCATTTTTAATCAATCTTGTTGTACAAAACCATTCATTGAAAGATATAGTTATTAGTTCTAGTTTTGTTAATATGCCAAATCCTCCTTTTTCCTAAACTATCAAATTTGATCCCGAGGAAGATATTGAATGGAAACAGTATTGTTTTAGTTAGAGGTTTTTCCTAAAGTACCTATGTATAAACTTTTGTTTTTGTACTCATGTATAAATACTTTGTATGTATGTAAATTACATTTTGAATTTTCAAATGCATGCGCAATTAGTTTTACTTTCTATAAATATTTATTCTTACTTTCAGTAGAGTTATATCTTAAAGGTTGATAAAGATAACTAGTTAGTATATGTATATTAATACTAGTAAAGTATCTTTGTGCCAGTTATAGTACCCAAAAATTGGGTCATGACATTTAATTTAATGCATTGATCTAAAATTTGAATGCTTATATTAATGATTCCTTTTTTACTTTGGTGTTTATGAATGGTGAAAGATATATGTTATTTTGAACTCAGACACATAAATTCGTTATAATTTTTTGTATTTGCACTTGTAATCATTTTAATATAAATTGATTTCATCTATGCAAGTATGAATTATAAAGATTAATAAGTATAAATGTAGTTATTCTTAATGTACATCTTTTTACAAATTGTACATAATATTCTATCTATATATATAATCTATGATGTATGATGGTTTCCTATTAATTCCTATCTCTTTTCATTCTTTCTTTTTATTAGGAATTAAGATTCAATAATTTGGAATTTCTTCCTATTTGAAATTATTTCCAAATGGTACATAGCCCATATTCTATGTCCACCTATTACAACCTATAAATAAGATAAAAATTGCATGTTTTGGATTTAAGACCTTGAAAGTATGATGGTTTCCCATTAATTCCTATCTTCTCTCATTGTTTCTTTTTATAAGGAATCAAGTTTCAATAATTTGATATTTCTTCCTATTTAAGATTATTTCTAGATGCCTTAGCTCATATTCTATGTCCACTAATTATAATCTATAATTAATATTGTAAAAATTGACGTGTTTTGATTTAAGACCTTGAAAATTTGAAAACCTAAGCATAACATTATGCAAGGAAATCATTTATGAGCTACCGATGACAAAAATTTCTTTTAATCTACAAATAATTTAAGAAAATGGTGTGAGCCACAAATGTAATATCTTTTCATACACGAGTATCAAACTTTGCACAAAAACCCTATTCATGTTACATCTTCTATAATGTGGATAATCTAATAGTATGTTTGGAAGTTAAGAAGGGAATGAAAGGGAAGACAATGGGGGAAAAGGGAGGAGAATAGAGGGTTAAGTTACAACTTTCTCTTACTTTATTTGGATGTTTAAAATTGTACAAGGAAAAATAATGGAGGGTTAGAGCAAAACATATAATTAATTAGTATGCAGTTTTACAAATTTACCTTTTTCTTAAAAAATAAATTATTAATGAGTTTTTTCAATTAAAAAAGCTTTTTTTAAAAAATACCACTTTAAAATTTTTTTGTAAAAAATTTACTCTTGAAAAGTGATATAGTAAGTTAACATGTTGTTATAAACACTTAGATAAAGAAATGAAAATATTGAAGAATTAAAAAGGAAGAAGGAGAATTATTTGATTCAATTGTATATAAAATGATCCTTACAACCCCATATTTATAGGCTAGGTAGGTCATTGTTTATAATTTTATACTAATGACTCATAATAAGAATTAAAATCTAATTGACTATAATGGGAAAATAATAATTCTTTGATAGGGAGGATAGATATTTATTAACATCTATACCAATTATAATTATTCATAATAATATAATAATATTATAATTTTTTTAAAAAAATTATCATAGTTTGGCCAAATATGACCCTTATTTGATAAAGTTAATAATGACTCAACTCATATTCATTCCAAAGTTAATATGGATGAGTTAAAATAAGAATGAATGTGTATAGATAAATAAATATGGGTCATAACTTTTAAGTCTAATTATTGTCAATAAGAAAAAGGATAATTATATTTTTTTATTTTATAAAATTTCACAATTATAATATATATTTTTCACATGTTAAGTAGTTTTCAAAAAATATAAATAATATATTTTATTTAAATGTAAATATAATGAAATGTTAAGAATGAAAATATAAATATAAACATAAATTAATAAATAAAATAGGGTTAAATTTAAGGAAAGGATATCTTATATATGTCCCTTTCCTTAATTTCCATCTATCCAAATAAACCGTAAGTGACATTATGTCTTTTATGCTTGTTGTTTACCTTACTAATTCTTTAGTTTTGCATTTATAATGGCTACTCATACATTCTATGCATTGCAAATGAAAGAGAGGCATTTCTTACATTGAAGTAACATCTTAAAGTTCCTTCAAATCATCTCACCTTATGGGCTAGTGAAAAGGTGATGGGAAATCACGAGGGGTGGCTTGATCTTCACAACATAGGTTGTTCAAAAAATGCAAAACAAAGTAAAAAAAAAGATATGAAGACCACACTCTAGAATTGAGGAAAGAGGAATTAGGAGTAATAAGCTTCGCATTTGGGTGGTTCAATGACCTGATAAATGCAAATAGCCAACCAACATTATAAGGAATGTGACTTGCTACTTAGACTTCTTGCTTAACCATGAACACAAGTTAACCAACCCACATAAAAATGCACCCGAGTTGAAGGACAAATTTGGAGGATTCTATGAATTTGAATCATCAATCTCATAAGGAAGATTGATAAAGTAAGGTTTTACAAAAGCATAAGAAGATAAAATTCTTATACTTTAAGGGAAGAAACACTTAATTCCGAAGTATATTCATCAACTGCTGAATTTTGAGTTATATAGCTTCCTATTTATACTAGTCTTAGCTTCTAAGAGAAATTGCTTTGTGATTCCTTGAAAATCCTAAGAAGACTCCTAGTAAATCACAAATAGTAAATGCAACACTTAGGAAAATACAAAGCTTTGACTATCATGCAATTTCCAAAGTGTTAGAAAATGCATGGTACATATCTTGCCTAGAAAACTTGCAAAAAGGCTTAGGAAAAATACTACAAGTCATTATAATGACTTAGGAAAGTTAAATAACATAATTTTATCTTGATAAGCACCAAAACCCATTTTCACTAAAAAGACTCATAATTATGCATGAAAATTCAATTAAAATTGAAAAATATCTTCAGATTTCTTTATTTGTTGCACATCATATTGGGTCATGATTTTCATAGGCTTGAATAAGGAAAACTTCAACCCTATTTGCCTTTTCTATTTAGGCTTTATTGCTTAGGGCTAGAATTGCTGGAAATTCGCGCATCATACATGCACAGCGGAATAAAATTTTTTGCACGATTTCCACCAAAGGATCTGTGCGAATTTAGAACGCCATAGATTAGGGATTAGGGTTTATACCTTTTTGGCCAAAATTCTCCTGTCCGCTACACAGCAAATCCGATCTGCTTCCAAATCACAAACTAGAATAGGAACCAGTAAATCAGATCACCAGTACAATGGTTATGTGGCTGCACCTCTGTGGTATCCACACGAACCCGTGAATCACCGATGAATGTCCGCTACACACACCGGTTGGAATTGATCTCCTTACACCTCGTAGTGCTAGCTACGCCTTTTCAGGGATTTTGGTCAAGGAGAGGTGCTAGGGATTTTATGCTTTTGCTTAGGGTGCGTGAATAAATAATAGTAATCCTATTATTACCCAATAAGCCTATTTAAATAGGTGCATAGAAAAACCTAACCTATTTGGGCTTTATTCCATGTATAATTATAGGCTTACTATTGGGCCTTATAATTATAACATGAATTCCCAAATATTAAGCCTAAATAATTTGGTCCATTAATTCCAAATTCACTAGGCTCTAAATGTGCGACCCTACAGGCTCTCATTATGTTGGCAATGACCATTAATCATATTAATTATCATAAACAATGATTGGTAGCAACACATCATTGTTACCTAAGTAATCTGAAAGTCGGTGATTTGACTAAACCTTTACACGTGATCATCACTTATGTCCTTTTGTCCTATACATCTAGATTGAGCACGAGACATGGACCGTGTCATTCCCGTATAGCCCAATCTTAAGGTTTCTCGATTTCTAAGTAAGCTGACTGAAACAAATGTAATCGACATCTCATGTCAATTTATCTGAGCATGGCCATGCATTTTCTCAACTTTACTTAATCAAGGGGCCCATAGATGTTACTCCTGTTATATAGGAGGGACAAATCCCATCTTGATCATACAAACCCCTCGGCATGATATGTGACATATCCAATATCTACCCTTGCATTCACTTAACCATTAGTGACATAGAATAATATCAAAATATGAAACTCACATGTAGAAAATCTTGGTGATCTCAGGTCAAAGGACCATATTAATAATGATCACTAAGAACCACTTATGATACTCATATAACGATCCATGTAGTGTTCTTAATATGGGTCGGTCCAGTATACAAGTTCTCTAACTTGTACTCATGTGTAAACTTAATATCCCATATAAGTCTTCACACATGCTAGTCTTAACATATCAAAGCAACCTAATCCACGATGATATATGACTAGGGATATTTAAGAATACAATTATTCTAAGGTTATTATTATAATTAAATATATTACGCAGACAATATATATAAATATAATAATTAGAATTGCCATTAAAATAATATGATTCAAAATTACAATCATCAATATAATTAGTTTTAGGGCATATACACTAACAAGAATTGCATTCACATAGGCTCCAATTACCTCTTATATCCTTTTGAGTCTTCTTCTTGTCATTGGGCCTTCAGTTAGAGTTAAATTCTTCTCTACTTGAGCTTGATTATGCAAGGTGGTGATTAGGTTCACATCAAAAGGATTGTTATGAGTGGGAAGGATTTGTTTATAATAATACCAATGGCCATGTTCTTGAACTTAATCTTGGAAGTTTCTATCCTCTACTAGATATCTTTCTATTGTGACCCGAACTCAATCGTGATTGGCATGGATCTTGATACTCAGTTTCTACCAGCCTTACCACTAATTTCTATAGTTTTACTTAACGAAAATCTCCTTACATCCATGGGGGCTCAAATCATACTATAAATTCTAATGGAGAAACGGATGGAGTTTCCTTTATTTTTTAGACCTTTTTGAGAGCCACTGGCCCTAAATCACAAGACCTGTATAATCTTAGATACGATAGCACATTCAACATACACCGTATTACACAAACCTCACTATCTAGACATATATATACATACATAAATGATTCAACACATCAAGTGATGAATTAACCTATAATTTATATTTATATCTTGATCCTAATCCTAATCCAACTGTTAGAATCCTCCAACTAGGTCGTCTTCAATTCTCCATAGATTCAACAAAGTTCAAGCACTCTTATCTTAACATGAAAACATAGGAAAATAAATGAAATGAGTTATGAGGACTCAGTGATCATATATGGAGACTAAACTTCGAATTGATTATATTAAATATTTGTATGCTGATTAGGTGTTTGATATAAGAATAAATGCAATCTATACTCCCTAAATTTCTGAAATACATAGAATGAAGCTTCGGATCTATCATTCACCTATACATGGATTAGATTTCACATTTCATATTATAAGTCACAATGATCCCAACTATTCATTAGCACATAATGTCATCATTGTATCACACACACCTATTCTAGGTGGTTATTGCATTTATAAATAGCCATGAAGGCTCAGTTACAAATGAATCATCACAATCACATCAAGTCATAATATTCAATCACAAATAAGATTTATGTCACATCATAATACATATCAATCACAATAAGAATACATGCATCCACCTTTTATCTCTCAATCTATCCAGGATAGATTGAGAGATAAAAGGTGGATGCATGTATTCTTATTGTGATTGATATGTATTATGATGTGACATAAATCTTATTTGTGATTGAATATTATGACTTGATGTGATTGTGATGATTCATTTGTAACTGAGCCTTCATGGCTATTTATAAATGCAATAACCACCTAGAATAGGTGTGTGTGATACAATGATGACATTATGTGCTAATGAATAGTTGGGATCATTGTGACTTATAATATGAAATGTGAAATCTAATCCATGTATAGGTGAATGATAGATCCGAAGCTTCATTCTATGTATTTCAGAAATTTAGGGAGTATAGATTGCATTTATTCTTATATCAAACACCTAATCAGCATACAAATATTTAATATAATCAATTCGAAGTTTAGTCTCCATATATGATCACTGAGTCCTCATAACTCATTTCATTTATTTTCCTATGTTTTCATGTTAAGATAAGAGTGCTTGAACTTTGTTGAATCTATGGAGAATTGAAGACGACCTAGTTGGAGGATTCTAACAGTTGGATTAGGATTAGGATCAAGATATAAATATAATTATAGGTTAATTCATCACTTGATGTGTTGAATCATTTATGTATGTATATATATGTCTAGATAGTGAGGTTTGTGTAATACGGTGTATGTTGAATGTGCTATCGTATCTAAGATTATACAGGTCTTGTGATTTAGGGCCAGTGGCTCTCAAAAAGGTCTAAAAAATAAAGGAAACTCCATCCGTTTCTCCATTAGAATTTATAGTATGATTTGAGCCCCCATGGATGTAAGGAGATTTTCGTTAAGTAAAACTATAGAAATTAGTGGTAAGGCTGGTAGAAACTGAGTATCAAGATCCATGCCAATCACGATTGAGTTCGGGTCACAATAGAAAGATATCTAGTAGAGGATAGAAACTTCCAAGATTAAGTTCAAGAACATGGCCATTGGTATTATTATAAACAAATCCTTCCCACTCATAACAATCCTTTTGATGTGAACCTAATCACCACCTTGCATAATCAAGCTCAAGTAGAGAAGAATTTAACTCTAACTGAAGGCCCAATGACAAGAAGAAGACTCAAAAGGATATAAGAGGTAATTGGAGCCTATGTGAATGCAATTCTTGTTAGTGTATATGCCCTAAAACTAATTATATTGATGATTGTAATTTTGAATCATATTATTTTAATGGCAATTCTAATTATTATATTTATATATATTGTCTGCGTAATATATTTAATTATAATAATAACCTTAGAATAATTGTATTCTTAAATATCCCTAGTCATATATCATCGTGGATTAGGTTGCTTTGATATGTTAAGACTAGCATGTGTGAAGACTTATATGGGATATTAAGTTTACACATGAGTACAAGTTAGAGAACTTGTATACTGGACCGACCCATATTAAGAACACTACATGGATCGTTATATGAGTATCATAAGTGGTTCTTAGTGATCATTATTAATATGGTCCTTTGACCTGAGATCACCAAGATTTTCTACATGTGAGTTTCATATTTTGATATTATTCTATGTCACTAATGGTTAAGTGAATGCAAGGGTAGATATTGGATATGTCACATATCATGCCGAGGGGTTTGTATGATCAAGATGGGATTTGTCCCTCCTATATAACAGGAATAACATCTATGGGCCCCTTGATTAAGTAAAGTTGAGAAAATGCATGGCCATGCTCAGATAAATTGACATGAGATGTCGATTACATTTGTTTCAGTCAGCTTACTTAGAAATCGAGAAACCTTAAGATTGGGCTATACGGGAATGACACGGTCCATGTCTCGTGCTCAATCTAGATGTATAGGACAAAAGGACATAAGTGATGATCACGTGTAAAGGTTTAGTCAAATCACCGACTTTCAGATTACTTAGGTAACAATGATGTGTTGCTACCAATCATTGTTTATGATAATTAATATGATTAATGGTCATTGCCAACATAATGAGAGCCTGTAGGGTCGCACATTTAGAGCCTAGTGAATTTGGAATTAATGGACCAAATTATTTAGGCTTAATATTTGGGAATTCATGTTATAATTATAAGGCCCAATAGTAAGCCTATAATTATACATGGAATAAAGCCCAAATAGGTTAGGTTTTTCTATGCACCTATTTAAATAGGCTTATTGGGTAATAATAGGATTACTATTATTTATTCACGCACCCTAAGCAAAAGCATAAAATCCCTAGCACCTCTCCTTGACCAAAATCCCTGAAAAGGCGTAGCTAGCACTACGAGGTGTAAGGAGATCAATTCCAACCGGTGTGTGTAGCGGACATTCATCGGTGATTCACGGGTTCGTGTGGATACCACAGAGGTGCAGCCACATAACCATTGTACTGGTGATCTGATTTACTGGTTCCTATTCTAGTTTGTGATTTGGAAGCAGATCGGATTTGCTGTGTAGCGGACAGGAGAATTTTGGCCAAAAAGGTATAAACCCTAATCCCTAATCTATGGCGTTCTAAATTCGCACAGATCTTTGGTGGAAATCGTGCAAAAAATTTTATTCCGCTGTGCATGTATGATGCGCAATTTCCAGCAATTCTAGCCCTAAGCAATAAAGCCTAAATAGAAAAGGCAAATAGGGTTGAAGTTTTCCTTATTCAAGCCTATGAAAATCATGACCCAATATGATGTGCAACAAATAAAGAAATCTGAAGATATTTTTCAATTTTAATTGAATTTTCATGCATAATTATGAGTCTTTTTAGTGAAAATGGGTTTTGGTGCTTATCAAGATAAAATTATGTTATTTAACTTTCCTAAGTCATTATAATGACTTGTAGTATTTTTCCTAAGCCTTTTTGCAAGTTTTCTAGGCAAGATATGTACCATGCATTTTCTAACACTTTGGAAATTGCATGATAGTCAAAGCTTTGTATTTTCCTAAGTGTTGCATTTACTATTTGTGATTTACTAGGAGTCTTCTTAGGATTTTCAAGGAATCACAAAGCAATTTCTCTTAGAAGCTAAGACTAGTATAAATAGGAAGCTATATAACTCAAAATTCAGCAGTTGATGAATATACTTCGGAATTAAGTGTTTCTTCCTTAAAGTATAAGAATTTTATCTTCTTATGCTTTTGTAAAACCTTACTTTATCAATCTTCCTTATGAGATTGATGATTCAAATTCATAGAATCCTCCAAATTTGTCCTTCAACTCGGGTGCATTTTTATGTGGGTTGGTTAACTTGTGTTCATGGTTAAGCAAGAAGTCTAAGTAGCAAGTCACATTCCTTATAATGTTGGTTGGCTATTTGCATTTATCAGGTCATTGAACCACCCAAATGCGAAGCTTATTACTCCTAATTCCTCTTTCCTCAATTCTAGAGTGTGGTCTTCATATCTTTTTTTTACTTTGTTTTGCATTTTTTGAACAACCTATGTTGTGAAGATCAAGCCACCCCTCGTGATTTCCCATCACCTTTTCACTAGCCCATAAGGTGAGATGATTTGAAGGAACTTTAAGATGTTACTTCAATGTAAGAAATGCCTCTCTTTCATTTGCAATGCATAGAATGTATGAGTAGCCATTATAAATGCAAAACTAAAGAATTAGTAAGGTAAACAACAAGCATAAAAGACATAATGTCACTTACGGTTTATTTGGATAGATGGAAATTAAGGAAAGGGACATATATAAGATATCCTTTCCTTAAATTTAACCCTATTTTATTTATTAATTTATGTTTATATTTATATTTTCATTCTTAACATTTCATTATTATTTACATTTAAATAAAATATATTATTTATATTTTTTGAAAACTACTTAACATGTGAAAAATATATATTATAATTGTGAAATTTTATAAAATAAAAAAATATAATTATCCTTTTTCTTATTGACAATAATTAGACTTAAAAGTTATGACCCATATTTATTTATCTATACACATTCATTCTTATTTTAACTCATCCATATTAACTTTGGAATGAATATGAGTTGAGTCATTATTAACTTTATCAAATAAGGGTCATATTTGGCCAAACTATGATAATTTTTTAAAAAAATTATAATATTATTATATTATTATGAATAATTATAATTGGTATAGATGTTAATAAATATCTATCCTCCTATCAAAGAATTATTATTTTCCCATTATAGTCAATTAGATTTTAATTCTTATTATGAGTCATTAGTATAAAATTATAAACAATGACCTACCTAGCCTATAAATATGGGGTTGTAAGGATCATTTTATATACAATTGAATCAAATAATTCTCCTTCTTCCTTTTAATTCTTCAATATTTTCATTTCTTTATCTAAGTGTTTATAACAACATGTTAACTTACTATATCACTTTTCAAGAGTAAATTTTTTACAAAAAAATTTAAAGTGGTATTTTTTAAAAAAAGCTTTTTTAATTGAAAAAACTCATTAATAATTTATTTTTTAAGAAAAAGGTAAATTTGTAAAACTGCATACTAATTAATTATATGTTTTGCTCTAACCCTCCATTATTTTTCCTTGTACAATTTTAAACATCCAAATAAAGTAAGAGAAAGTTGTAACTTAACCCTCTATTCTCCTCCCTTTTCCCCCATTGTCTTCCCTTTCATTCCCTTCTTAACTTCCAAACATACTATTAGATTATCCACATTATAGAAGATGTAACATGAATAGGGTTTTTGTGCAAAGTTTGATACTCGTGTATGAAAAGATATTACATTTGTGGCTCACACCATTTTCTTAAATTATTTGTAGATTAAAAGAAATTTTTGTCATCGGTAGCTCATAAATGATTTCCTTGCATAATGTTATGCTTAGGTTTTCAAATTTTCAAGGTCTTAAATCAAAACACGTCAATTTTTACAGTATTAATTATAGATTATAATTAGTGGACATAGAATATGAGCTAAGGCATCTAGAAATAATCTTAAATAGGAAGAAATATCAAATTATTGAAACTTGATTCCTTATAAAAAGAAACAATGAGAGAAGATAGGAATTAATGGGAAACCATCATACTTTCAAGGTCTTAAATCCAAAACATGCAATTTTTATCTTATTTATAGGTTGTAATAGGTGGACATAGAATATGGGCTATGTACCATTTGGAAATAATTTCAAATAGGAAGAAATTCCAAATTATTGAATCTTAATTCCTAATAAAAGAAAGAATGAAAAGAGATAGGAATTAATAGGAAACCATCATACATCATAGATTATATATATAGATAGAATATTATGTACAATTTGTAAAAAGATGTACATTAAGAATAACTACATTTATACTTATTAATCTTTATAATTCATACTTGCATAGATGAAATCAATTTATATTAAAATGATTACAAGTGCAAATACAAAAAATTATAACGAATTTATGTGTCTGAGTTCAAAATAACATATATCTTTCACCATTCATAAACACCAAAGTAAAAAAGGAATCATTAATATAAGCATTCAAATTTTAGATCAATGCATTAAATTAAATGTCATGACCCAATTTTTGGGTACTATAACTGGCACAAAGATACTTTACTAGTATTAATATACATATACTAACTAGTTATCTTTATCAACCTTTAAGATATAACTCTACTGAAAGTAAGAATAAATATTTATAGAAAGTAAAACTAATTGCGCATGCATTTGAAAATTCAAAATGTAATTTACATACATACAAAGTATTTATACATGAGTACAAAAACAAAAGTTTATACATAGGTACTTTAGGAAAAACCTCTAACTAAAACAATACTGTTTCCATTCAATATCTTCCTCGGGATCAAATTTGATAGTTTAGGAAAAAGGAGGATTTGGCATATTAACAAAACTAGAACTAATAACTATATCTTTCAATGAATGGTTTTGTACAACAAGATTGATTAAAAATGGATTTGATTAGAATTTAACTTTTTAAGTTTTATAGTATAATCAATCTGAGGATCCATTGGTCCAATGGAATCTATAATGAAATATGATTTGAAAAGTTCCCTAAGCAAATAAGAAGGTCCTAGTGCAGATGTTAGTAAATCCTTTAAGATCTATGTTCTAAATCTGTAAATAAAAATCTAATAACAATGAGCATGAATATTAAAATATTTAGTGAGTGACTACTTTTCTCCTTTTCTAAATTGTTTCCATCATAATTGATCAGACATAAATATAATAGTGTAAAATAATAAATGACCAAAGCTCTTATGTAAATTGTTTACAAAATTTGTCAAAAAGAATAATAGTAATTGGTACATAGGTTTCTTCTTATATCTTCAATCTAACCTTATCCCTCCTCACCTTAGGCACAAGACTACTAACCTTATCCTTTCAACCCTTACCACTCTTTTCCTTCTTTGTAAAGGATGTATAACTCCCTCCACAAATTAGATTCAAGGTCAGTAGTATCGAGATACTAATTGTAATATCAATTACTCATTTTATAGGATATGGTCAAAGTACCAATTATACTATAAAATTTTGCCATTCTCATATATGTTCACATTTCATCCCCACATGACATTATATCCAAGAATAGCATACAATTTTTTCCATTCAAGATAATGGCAATACTTAATTCTTTGAATGGCTAGCAAATTTTAATCTTAACATCATCAAATGTTTCACAATTCTTAATTATTTGCCAAATTTTTAAATAAGAAGTATCAAACATTAATCATGTTATGTAGTATGTTACTTCCAAGATTTAGTGCCTTTAGGGCTTCCAAAGCATATCAAATTTTTACAAAATTTTATCTAATACTTCTAATTTAACACTTTAAAAAACATAAATCACCAATTTTCTCACAATTTCATCACTTTTGGGTACTGTTCACATGGGTATTGTTCACACATGCCAAAAGAAGAAGATTCAAAACAAGGTAACACAAGAATAATTGTAATAAAAATCCTTTTTTCAATATTTAAATCATTTCCAATCATAACCAAAATTTGACACAACACTTCTAATGTGTTAAATGATGAAAAACTTCAATTATTTCACAAAAATTCACATTAGTGCTATTCATACAAAACCAAAAATTCAATATTTTCAATTCTGGGTAGTTTTAAAGTTGTTGTGAAAGAGGAATTTTTTAGGCATACAAATCAAATCTAAATGTGATCAAGTTTCTATGTAATGTTACTAACATGCTAATAACTAAGGAACATCAATTATTTTAATCTTTCTCATTCAAATTATGGCACATAGAGTACCAAACTTCATCATACAAAATCTAAAATTTTGTTTTGAGCTTTTATAACCAAAGTCTATATAAATACACTTTTCATAACTTTAAAATTTTTCAAAAATTTATAATTTTCTCCATACCTACCCTTTGTAATATTAAGAGACTAAAAATTGAAATTTTAACAATTTCTAATCCTTTTTTCCATAAAGCAACAGAAAGTGGTCCTCCTTTGAAAGTTTTGCTTCTAAACTTAACTCTAAGCTCAACATGAACTTATTGTCATCTCTTAAAGGAAAACTTGATAAATCTTCTTCTATCAATATTAGCACTAAAATATCAATATTATACCATCATATTAATATTTATACAATACTAAAATTAGATCATACAGCACCACAATGAACTAAACACCTATAATAGCATATACTGCCATAATCTTCTCTTTTCATGGGAAAACTCAAGGAAACAAGAGATAGTTGCCACTCATCTTAAATTCTGCAACCTATTAAATAGCTTATAAAGTAGAAATTTCACTATAATAAACCAAGTTTTAGGAATTTTGAAAAGAATATTTCCATAAAACTTGAAGGAAATAGAGGAAAATCTAGGTTACCTTACAAGAATTTTGATAAAACTAGTTGGAGAACTTCTTGGAAATTATTGAAGAGTTAAAAAATCCTAGTAAAGAAGCCTAGAGAGATCATGGTTTTGAGCTAAGAATAAATAGAAGAATTCGGACAAAAATGGGCGAAAAGGCTTTTATAAAGCCTTAATTTTAAGGCTTCCATCATAAGCTTCCTATTATTATTTTTTTTGAAAAAAAATTATTGATAATTCTAGCACATGGGAGCATGGTTTTCTAGGATTAAAATTAGAAGATTTTTCTTCTTAAATCTAATAAAAGCCCTCCAAATAATGTTTAGAAAAGTTTGCTAATAAATGCCCTCATTTTTCCTACTTTTTTTACTAGCCATTAGCTTGTCCTTCAAGATTAGGCCTTTTTTTTTTTGTTTCAAAAATCAAATATGAGCCTAAGAAAGTTAAACTAAATCCTAAATAAGCCCAAATAAATAAAAATTATTTATTTTAATTTCAGGCCTAATCTATAAGTTTTCAACTCCCTAGATCATTTTTGGGCTACCTGGACTCCTAGTTTCCTACCAAGCCTTTGTATTATCTTTCCAAACTTAATGTTAAGTTTTTAATTATAATTTAACCTATACTAATCTCAAATAAAATTTTTATAAAAATTCTAGGTAGACATTGCTTTAAATTGCTTTTACAATCTACCCAAACTTCACCCGATTACCTTACTATTTTTGTTCAGGAGATTTTTAGTCAAGATTTCTTTCTTGAATTTTCTTGCTCTATTCAGAGTATTATATTAAATTATAATTGTAACATGCCCAGTCTAAAAATTAAAGGTTAATTTTTTTGCGGGAACTTGTTTCCAACTCTATTTATATTTTTCAAAAATCAAATTCTTTGTAAATGGTTCACTGTGATGGCCAAAGTATCCTACCCTACCTGAATATCCTTCATCTACTTTGATGAGCACCTAAAAACATTAAATAACAATGGAGTAAATCATAATGACTTAGTGAGTAAGACTCCATACAAACTATCCTAGGATTTTATTTAGTTAGCATCTTCTTTTCCCTTGATTCCTTCTTGTTTCCATCTTAATTTTGCACTAATTATATATGTGTCTTAATCATTTCTTCTTTATGATATCAATCTTTTATTATATTTTTCATATCACTCACACCCTCTAAGAAAGGATTTCTTTTGTTCAAGTTTTAACATTATACTTGTTAATTGAAATGTTATCATTTTTAATGTTACTTTACAACCCACTTTTCTTTTTAGCGCATTCATCTATGCTTCCATTACATTACTCTTTGTCATTACTTGTAACCATTTATGTATCTATTTTAAGTGATAAATTTCAAACCATCATTAGATCTCAAGCTTTTCTATATGTATTGTGATAGTTTTCATGTATCATATATTAAACCCACATACAAGCATCAAGTTGTTCGTATCATTTTGATACTAATAAAAGAATATATAATAGGCTACAATATAACTCATCAACATGTAGTTTACAGTCATAACAACAACTCATAAGCATACAAGATATAATTGTGGTTATGCATGATTCATAAGCTTATGACATACAATGATGTATTCAATGTGGACATTACAATATGGTTCTATACATTCCATCCTTATAACTATATTACCAGCCTCTCATTGCTGATACCCAATTTCTCATATTCACTTAAGTTTTTAATGATGCAACTAAGTGCAATATCATATTTTCCATCTTTATAATTGTATAGCCAACCTCCCATTACTAACAACCAAATATCCTTCTTTATGCCCTCCCATCACTAAAAACCAAATATCCTTCCTCATAAGCACATTACTAGCCTCCCATTACTGACAACCATTTTTTTTTTTTTGTATTTATATAGAGAGCTTACATCACAACATAATTTCAACCAAAATGGTTATCATTTCATATCACATTTCATTTCAAGATACTTATGATGCCATTCGTAAATAATTAATTTTGATATCACATTTCATGGTTCACATGCATATACATATACATACATACATATATATATATATATATATATATATATATATATATATATTATAATACAAAATTCATATGTGCAATGTAACAACCCTACTGTTAATAAGAAACTTAAAGATGCTATAGTATAGTAGATAGGTCAATAAATTCACTATGAACATTGGATTATCTTGATTAACCTTAAATCATTGTCATTTCATAATGTTATTAAAAACCTTAACATGCTTTGGATCTATTTAGCTCATATTGTTGATGAACTAAGTTGTCCAAAATTTCCTAAAATTTTTCTAAGTTTAGGACACTTCATTAGAGGATTATATTAAATATATATTATTTGGAAAAGAAAAACCTTAATAATAATTGATCTGATATTTTTTAATCTAAACATAATTTTTAATGAAAATTTGGACTTCTTTAAATGACTTTTTAATGAGGTGAAAATTTACAAAATTATCAAAAATTTTAATTTTGAACTCTAAAAACCTAGATATTAATTCTTTGGTGTTTTATTCTTTTTAAATTTTATTTGAATCCAAATAAGGGTATTCACTTATTTACATTTATGTCTTAAAGTAAATAGACATTTACTTGAATGGCATAAATAGAAATAAGGTGCTAGATTAGCCAAGAATTAGAATAATCCAAGCTGAGAACAAAATAACCCATCAACCAAATACACTCTACCTAGTAGCCAAATATCCCTTTTATCTCCTCAAGCTATCAAGCAACAAAGCATTCTCCCATGCTTTGCGACGCCAATGCCCACCAAATTCCTTTACAAATTCTTTAATTTCTTGACTACTTCTTGTTGAAATAGCAAGATATTTTAAGATTTTGTTAGGTTAAGCTTGTGAAATGGTTGGAAAGCAAACCCTAAGCTAACCCATACCACGATTCTTATTCCTTTACTTTAATTAGGAGTTAGAATAGCTTAATTTAGGTGATAGAGTGATAATTTAATGTTTATCATGATAAGGCTTAGGATTTGATTTAAAGGGTTTCTGATATAAGGATAAATATTACAAGTTTAGTGTATATATGAGCTAATTGATGATGTAAATGTTATTTGGTGCTTGTAGAAGGCATGAAAATCCCACCTACAAACTTCAATCATTCGTAAAAGGTTGTGAAGTTGAACCTAAGAGAAGTAATTATTGTTATGAGTAGATAATATGTATTCTCACATGGTTTCATGTTTTTCAAATACTCCTATGTTTTTGAATCATTAGTTACATTATTTATTAATTGATTATATTTTATTCATATTTTACTTCCATATATACTTGCTAAAGCTTTAGTACTCTTAGGATAAGCATCTTGAAAACTTTCCCTTAAGCTATAGTTATGAGAAATGGTACTAAAATAATGATATTATGATTTGAATGGTTTAAGTGGGCCATTTTATTGAAAATACGGAGTTATGGATTGAGTTTGTTGAAAATATTGAAAGATTATGATTGGATGACTATGAAATGGTTTTAGTATGAATATAGATTGGTTGAAATGTTTGGAAATAAATAATGAAATGAAATAGTGATGGCAACGTTGGAAACCTTGATATACTTTTGGATGGTTCAAGGATGGGACCTATGTGGATTGTAAATAGTTAGAACTTATGTAGATTTAGATAATGTTTTAACCATTGATAATGTTATTTAAAATTGTTTTTCCAAAAAGATTTTTCTGTAATATAAATGTTATTTCTATTTCTACTATTTCATAAACTTGTTTTGGAAAGAAACTAATTAGAAACTATAGCTAGTGGTAATAATGAGGTTAGCTTTAGTGCACCTTAGTTGAACCCCATTAATAAGGGCATTGCTAACCTTATGTGGCAGCTAACACATATGGACTGGAACCTAGTAACCAAATAAGTTGCAAAGAAATAAGGATAGATTTAATTGAGCTGATAACTCCATACATCACATTATGAAATATGGTAAGTTGATTAACTTACCCTATAAGTTATATGTTTAATAAACTAGGAACCTTTTGCTTAATTATTATTTTAGCATCAAATTTTAAATGTTATGTTCGAAATTCACATTTATATTGAACTTTCATATTTCTTTATATTGTTATGATTCAAATAGTTATATTTATCATTATATTATTTATTTGAAAGCTCCTTAGTTAATGTTTTATCACGGAATGATAACTATAACCTTTTAATTGCAACTTATTCTTATTACACTTGCTCTAATTTGAAATTTTATGTTTTCTATGAAAAGTTCATGCCTTAGCTTGTCTCACTTCCATTGGGGGGCATATTATCTACTAACTAAGTCAATGACTCACCCTAAGTATTTTTTATGTTTTTTAAATAGAAGTAAAGTTCTAGGTTCATCGTCCTTGGCACCATAAATAAAGAAGTACCATATACGATTGAGCCACATATATTGTTTGTATGGGTAGAGAGTTGAAGTTTTCTATATTGTATTAAGCATATGTATTGAATTCTTAAATGTGAAAAACTTATGTTTATAATTATAAGAACTAATGCCATGTTTAAATTATGATTAAACTATGTGAGCCCATAATGGGCCTAATTAATGCTAATGATGTTTTCACTAGATTGATGATGAGAATGCAAATGTCCATGTGGACTCTGAGTATACACATAGTTATGTGAATGTTTGATTGCATATGAATTATAGGTTTTTCAATTGTTATAGAAAGCTTATATGGCCTAGTTTGTGTATGTTTCATGTAAAGTCATATGCTAGTCACAACCCCTAGTTCCCGGTCATGATATGCACATTTATCATAAGTTCAAGATGTCATATGTCATTTATATGCTTATTGCCTTTGCAACATCTGACCAACTATGAGAATTTGTAATGCATGTATGTCCCATAGACACACACATGTACACACACATATTTCTCACATTCATAAATAGTTAATCATGATCATCACATCATCTTTCATAATTATCACAAATTCATGTATAATGCATGCAAGATATCATAAGTAATAAATTTTTACCTTTTTATTGCATTTCCAAGTGTAACCTCATCTTGATTTTCATCCTTATGACATAAATACATTCATACATGCATCTATAGGTATTTATTTAAAAATGCTTAGCATACGCCATTTTATGTTTTGCTCACATGCTATTTATTTTTTATTTATCTTTGGTGCGTTTTATGGTGCCTTTAAAAAATCTAAGGTTTTGAAACCCTATGTATGTAGACAAATCAATTAAGGACAATTGGAAAATCAATCAAGTGCATCATTTGGAATATTTGTATAAGTTACCAATATATAATATTTTGTCCATAAAATGTGCCCTAATTTCACTTTGCTTCGTTAGCTTTAAGCTAATTGTAAATTTGAATGAAACTTGACTTTCTTTCGTTAATGTATGTCATTTCATACCAAAAATTAATATTAAACCTACTTTAACACATAGATAGGGTGTGTCTAAGCCAAACTCATAGGAATAGAAATCAATTTGTGAAAATAAAATGTAAATTTAGGGGGAGGGTTTCAAAAGCAATTTAAATGAAATAATAAAAATAAAATCAAAGTAGAATAAAATAGAGTATAAAAGCTCGATCCAAGGAATTTCATACTCCAATATAGATTTATCTTTAACCCTCAATAGAATTCACAATTGATTCAATTGCTTAACCAAAAATTACCTTAACTCTAGCAATAATCATGAAAAGAACCTAATGATGATTTAGCTAGAATAAGTTCCTAAATTAACCTTCGCTACTAATTTCAGTTCAAGACATGTGCCTAAATCTAATTAGTAATAGCATTAAATATTAAGAACAAGGTTAAGATAGAATTAACAACTTTATATACAAAAATTGTTAATTTATCATCTATTTTTCATAGGCAACTAATGGTTCAACCATGCGTCAAATTACCAAAGCCTAATTGCTACTTGTTTCAATCAATCACAACTAACCTTCAAGCGAGAATGAATTGCAACTTATCATTTAGCTATAAACAACAATAGATAATCAACTAATTAATCATAATTAGCAAACTATGTAAGCAATAATTCATAACAAAAGTAAAAAAATAAGAGATAATTAAATTAAAAGTAAAATTAAGGAAAAGGTCTCAAAATCAAACCACATTGGAGTGCTAATCCTTTAAATTAATGTAGAAAATTAGCTACTCATGGTGTAATATAGACAAAGGTAGAAGAAGTAGAGTTATTATTTAGAATTGTTGTTCTTGGTCTTAGAGGTATAGAACTCTTTTAAATATGAATCCTTGAGCTACAAAACCTACTAAGTCAAGTGAATATGTCTCTTAAGGATACAAAAATGGGGCCATGCTAATTTTAGAAACTTATAATCTAATTTATAATTTAATCTTCTAACAATGTTTTACTACAATAATTTTTGTTGGTCAGCTTCCAATCTTTGTTTGACTACCAAATAACATAGTTTCACTAAATACCAAAAGTAAAAATTGTTAAGCTAGTCTTAGGCAACTTTGGATATTGGTTCATCTTAATTGCACCTCTAGAACTACAAAACCCAAAAATTAAGATTGGTTTAGCATAAAGCATCAACTTCATGACCATTTTTTATCTTCCAAACTTTAAATTGAGCTTAGCTAAAACACAAAAGTTTTAAAGCTTTTTCTAAGCTTTCCAATAATAAAAAGATCATCTCAGTTAAACATATAGAACTTAAGTTATATTTAAAAACTTGTAAGAGTGTAAAAATCCAATATTAACAAAACAATATCAAAACATTGCCTATTACCTAATCATATAACAAAGCCAATTCTATAAAATCAAGCATATGTAACATACTAAATATATAAAAGAAGGGAAATAATATAGACATATTTTGCACATCTTTCATCAAAAGAAAAAGGCTCAACATCTCAACCCCATCCAATATCAAGCACTCACCTTCCCATTTGGACAATAAAAAAAATCACCTTCTACTTTAGAAAATAACTAATGGATGTATAAATTTTAAATCAATTATTAACTCTATCAATATTAAATTAATCAAATGATAATTAGCTGAATTTAATTTAATTTATGATTGATGAAAATTTGTATTTTAATGTTAAATTATAATTATATTAATATATCATTAAAAATTATTGAATTTTTTCAATTATGGATAAAAAATCTTAATTACTTCTACTTTTTTTAATTACATGCGATCTTTCTACCTACTAATACTTCAATACATTTTATACTCATAATAAATCAAATTTAAACTCTTAGTTTTTTAATATTAATACATATTTACACATATTAATTAATATTTAACCTATTTGAAAATATTTTTCTTATTTGTTTGTCATAAAAAGAAGTGGCAATCCACTTCAAATGTGTGCACACATGCTAGATCTTGGGTTCTAACCTTATATAGGAAAGGAGTAAAGCCCTTAGCAACATCAAGTGTTACTATACTATTAAAGTGGCAGTGAAAATATCTTTGTTATTAATAGAAAAAAAATAACATCACAAATCAAAACTCATACCATTTAATCTATAATAGGTTATTAATATTTAATGATCATTAAATTTTCTAATACAATTTAATAAGTTGCATTTTTAAAGTGATTAATCTTTTTTACTTACATGTACTACTACTTCATTAAAGATAGTAGTAGGAATGGTAAGAACATTTTGATTTGATAGGTCTTATTAGGAATTTAATGGGTTAAATTCAAATTAAACATATTAATTAATGAATTGAATTTCAGTTTAATCATTAAATATTTAATAGGTCCTAAAACCTTTTTAATATCACAATTGACCCATATGAATAACACTTTTATAATTTACTAAGTATTAATTGAGAATTAATATCATTACATATATAAGGATATTAAGATGGTTTATTTAAGATAAATAATTTTAAAAATACATGTAAATTACAAATATATTTTATTACAAGATTTTATTTTTTATATTATTAATCTTTATAATACTTGAATTTATCTTTTAGGAATATAAATGGATAAATAGTTACTAATAAATTGATTTAATGTGATCCTTATTTGACAAGTTTATTAATGACTTAGTCTAACATTCACCCTAAAGTTATTATGGATAAACCTAGATAGAGCAAAATAAATAAGGATTTAGACGGATAAGTAGTGATAAAAATTAATCTTTTAGGGTCCTACAACTACTTTACCCTAGGAAAATTCCTATATAAGATATACTGTTATACTTTCTAATTAGATTATTTTCTCTATTACACACAAACATTGACCTAACTATTGAAGTCTCCTTAGAAACTCCACTCCAATTCCTTTCTTCTTGTCTGCACTTTAAAGAAAAAAAAACTTAAAACAAATATGGGTCCAAATTATCGATTCTAACTATTATGGATGAAAAAAAATATAATTTTGTATTTTTATAAGAAAAAGCATAAAAATGGGTAACTTGATCATTTTTTTTTTATTAAAATGAAAATTGTAGATTTTTTTATAAAGATGGATATGGATACGTTAGTGGATAAGGCCTAAAATCGCTTGATTTTAAGCTTTTTTAATTGAGTTTTGTTTGGATTTTTAATATGTTTTAAATGCTTAATAAATCTAAAATGGGGAGTTTCTAATGAGTATGAATTAAATTAGGTTTGATTTGAGATTATTCAAACTCTAACCATTGTTAAATCTAATTGTACACTTTAACTATTAACTTTGTTAGTATATGCATCTTAATGATCTTATTATACATCCTAATAATCATAAATCTAACACTTCCGATTGTAGTTTATGGTGGATAATGCATCTTCTAATGGGAAATCACTAGGAATGGCCTAATTTTCATAGTGTGTAGGTTTTTCAAGAAATCAAAAACAAAGTAAAAGGAAGGATATGAGCACCATACTCAAAATTGAGAAAGAGAATTAGGAGGGATAAGCTCTAAGTTTAGGTGGTTTAATAACTTGACGAATGCAAATAGCTAACCAATATTATAAAAACGAGACATACTACTGATATCTATGTTGATATAGCAACATTTTTTAAAATAATGAGAAAATTAAAATGTTAGTTTTAAATATAATCAATGTCTAAAGTTTGGTTTTGAGAAGGCACAAAAACTTAGGGTATCAATTTTCTTCTTAACCATTGTCCAAAAGGTAGTTGAAGCATTTTTCAAGAAAATAGGAAAAAATTATATGTTAGTTTTGGAATTAGTTAACATCTAAAGTTATAGTAATTGTTTCTTACATTGAAACTAGTCTACATAAGACATAATTTTAAGTTAATAATCGATATACATTATTTCTTTTTCTACTAATAAATTTTTCTCTCACTACATTTTGAGTTTAGGTTGCATATAAAGATAACATGCCAATTCTTCCTACACATTTAGATATGTTCACATCTTATGATCATAAGCATGTCATCCAACCACAGATATCTTCTATAATCAAATATTTAAGTGTAAAGGTAACTATAGTTAGGATACTTATGATCTATAAGATTTGAAATATTTTTAACTATTTAGCAACATGTATGTATTGTCTTTATATTCCACCTAGCATTCCAGTGTAAAAAGTGGATAATTGATGTCTACAGAATGATGTGGAGCATTTTACCTTGACAAGATAGATCAACCTTCATCAACATATGAGTATTTGCAATAAGGATTTTTATTTTGGGTCTATGGTTTATTAAATACATAGTAACAATGCTATAAATGTATTAATGATCCTGTGTAGTTTTTGTGTAGTATTTTTTTAATGGAATATATATACATGTAATAATTTAGAAAGAAATAAATGTCAAAATAAATTTGTGCAATATATGTGAATAATGCACAACCACTTTTTTTCTGTTTGTGTAATATTTAGTGTAAACTTACATTTGTTGATGTAACGATATATGAAAAGAAATAAAATTGCATAACAAATTTTGGTAATTGTGTTTCACCTTTCTTTTTTTTTGTGAATTTACATCTAAGTATTAATGTCTATATTGTTATAAGAAAAATATGCAAAAATAAATGATATTAAGATTATTATCTAATAATCGATGTCATATTTATCCTAAAATTAGGTTATCTTACAAAAAATAATCAATGAATAGAATTTGAATCAAATTTTATAAGTTAGAAAGATGGAATCTATGATCACTAAATTTGACACGAATTTTTAAAATTGTCGATGTGTTTTCTAATAACATTTAAGTTATAGTAAAATGATTTGTAAAAAAAAATATTCCCTAACTAAGCATGTTGATTATACATGCTTTTAGCATCAATTGTTTACA
Organism: Sindora glabra; assembly: GCA_020226215.1. NCBI lineage: Eukaryota > Viridiplantae > Streptophyta > Magnoliopsida > Fabales > Fabaceae > Sindora > Sindora glabra. The sequence continues at coordinate 35,780 of JAIUCU010000048.1, forward strand.
AAATAGAACATTAATGATATTCCAAAGGAAACAGACAATGGCAAACATAAATGACATCAATTTTGCACTTAACAGAACCACTGGGCATTGAGGACTCAGCTATCCATATTGTGTGAATTATGAATTTACAAGGAAAGCATGAAAATCTAAAGATGTGTAATAAATGACATTTATGTGATTATAGAAAAATTATTATTTCAATTTTTTAAAATGACCATCATCAAAAACCATTCTAATCATTATGATAACTCATGTCAAAAATTTACATATCGATAATGCACTTAACTAACACTTAAAGGTCTACCAATTGTCACATTCTTAAGATATTATCGAACCTAAAATTTCAACTTTCTATAAATCGATGTCTAAAGGTCCCTACCACTTACCACCTGTAAATATTGTTTTCTCTACACATATAGGGATATAAGCAAATAAGGGTTGCAAACTAAAGATGGTAAGGAAAAGTTGTATATCCATTCTTGAATTAAAAGTTTATCCGATCAAACAATCAATACACATTTTCTTCTCAATATTATGAAATTTTCAAACAAAGGTGACCTACTTTTCCTTTTCATTTATATAATGTCTATTTTTTATTGTTCATCATTTTCTAATAATTTACAGCTATCTATGTTGATTTGTACCGAGAAACCACAAAGATGAATTGCAAAATGATGATAAACTATTGTAAAAAAAGGCAACATGGTCATTATTGCATTGATAGGCTTATGTTCATTGCATGAATAGTGATGTTATTTCTTCTCACTATAAATTATCAGCAATTTACAACCATCTTCACTCTTTAACCCAAAAGCTTTCGAGTAATATAAAGGATTTACAAATAGAAGACAATCACTTTTCCTTTTAATTTGTGTAGAGACAATATGTACTTTTATTGTAAATGAAAAGTCTATTATTAATTGTAAATGATAGTTTTTTGTTATATATGCCCATGTATTGATATGAAAATATATAAAATGATAGAATATATTTTTCATAATAGATCGCCTCCTTTCTCATTGGTTTCATTTACATTAATTCAATCTATTTTATCTATGACTATTTAATTACATAAGAAAAATATCATAATACAAAAAATAATTTTAATTTTACCAATTTTAATTAAAATTGAATTAAAAACAAAATAGGTTAATTCATAAAATAATGTCAGTGTTTTAAAGAGATTTTAACTTAATTTATAAAATTGTCGTGTATATATGTGGTGTATTTATAATTTGTTATTTAGTTTTAGTCAAATGTATATGATGTCAATATTTGAATCATTTTTATTTTGATATATATGTTTATTGTATTTGGCCATTCTAAAATGATTTTAAAAAGACTCTAGGATTATCTCGATATGGTTGTGGAAAAAGTCACCCAAGCAAAAGATATTTATTTTTCTAGTTCATTTATTATGACGTAGGTTCTTCTTTAGTAACTAACATTAAATGTCATTTAATTAGGATGAAGTCGTTGTATTAAGGATAATGACATTGTATTAAAGACAACAACATTTTTGTACTTACTGATGTCTAATATCCACTTCAAATGTTAATTTTTTGTACCAATCGACATGAAAACTTAAACCTCAAGCTTGAATTAAAAATGAAAAAGTTAAAGCATGGTGCAAGTTGAAAGTAAAAAAAGGTAAAGCTTAGTCCTAACAATTAATTTCATCTTAAAACTCTTTCAATCCTAAAACAATTCTATATAATGATGTTGCTTTCCTTCCAATCCTAAAATATTTCTCTTCATTTTTGTATTTTAGCTCACTAATTATTTTTTAAGATTGAAGCTCCGTTATCATGTGACTAAATATATAAGGTTTAGTATTCACTAGAAAACATACACTATAAGGAAACTTGCATTTAGCAACAAAATAACTATGGGTAAATGGCACTTAAGGAATTAAATTTACATTATGAAGTTATCAACAAATATTACACAACCCATCAATAATTTTTTTGCTAGTTTTTGAGATTTCTAGAATTATACATCTTAAAACCATATCTATCACTAAATTTTACTAATAAAATTAACAATGGAATTAAAAATTTTAAATTTTCCTTAAAGAACAAATCAATAATATGTATTACGTGATTAGTTTTAGAAGATGGAATGAAATATACCATTTTACTAAACCTATCAACAACAACAAATATGTTATCTTTTCCACCTTGAGTTCTAGGCAATCCTAGTACAAAATCCATGTAGATATCAGTCCAAGGTTAATTAGGTATAAGCAAAGGTGTATAAAAACCATAGGGCATGACTTCAGATTTGGCTTGTTTACATGTTATTCACTTGTCTTAAACATATTGCACATCATACTTCATGTTAGGCCAATAAAAATGCTCAAATAGAATTTCTAAAGTCTTTTACACACCAAAATATCCAGTCAATCTACCACAATGAGTTTCTCTAACTAACATTTTATGGAAGGAACATACACGTACATATAATTTATTTTTCTTAAACAAGAAGTCATCATGCTTATAATAGTCTCCACAAACATGCTTAGAACAAAAATCCCACACTTAGGCAAAATCAGAGTCATTAACATACAAGTCCTTAATATGCTTAACACCAAGTAATTTACTTTACAAAGAAGTAAGCAATACGTACCTCCTAAACAATGCATCAACGACAATGTTTTCCTTATCATTCTTGTATTTAATTACATAAGAAAACATCTCAATATACTCCAATCACTTAGCATGTCTCTTTTTAAGCTTATATTGGGATTTCAAAAACTTCAAGCTTTGATAATCCAAATGAATGATAAACTCCTTGAACTACAATTAATGCAACCATATTTGCAATGTTCTCACCAATGCATAAAGCTCCTTACCATAAGTAGGATAACTCAATACTATCCCACTAAGTTTTTCACTAAAAAGTCTGCATCAGTACAGCTGCCATTCCAAGACTAGAAGCATCACATTTAACTTCAAAAGCTTTATCAAAATTAATCAAATACAACAATAGAGCATTGGTCAATTTTTCTTTCAAGGTATTAAAAGCCTTTTTATGTACATAATCCCATTTGAACACAACATTCTTTTTAACAAGTTTATTTAAAGGTGTTGTAATAGAACTAAAATCCTTTACAAGCCTCCTATAAAAACTTGTTAAACCATGAAAGCTTCTTACCTCACTTGCATTCTTAGGTGTTGGCTAATCTCTAATTACCTTGATCTTCTCTTCATCAACACTTATTCTTCTTAAACTAACAACAAACCTAAAAGCACAATAAATTCCATGCAAAATGAACACTTATTAAGATTTGTATACAATTTATTTTCCCTTAAAATTCTAAATACAAAATGCAAGTGTTCAATATGTTCATCCAAATTTTTACTGTAAACTAAAATGTGATCAAAGTAAACCACAACAAATTTACTAATGAAAGAATGCAAGATATGATTCATTAATCTCATAAAAATATTAAGTGCATTAGTTAAACCAAATAACATCACTAACCACTCATACAAATCATATTTTCTCTTGAAAGAAGTTTTCCATTCATCAATTTCTTTCATGCGAATTTGATAATAGCCATTCTTCAAATCAATTTTAGAGAACATACACGAACCATGCAATTCATCAAACATATCATCCAATTTAAGGATAAGATATCTATACTTTATAGTGATTTTATTGATGGCTTAACAGTAACACATACACACCATGTCTCATCTTTCTTTGGAACCAAAATCACAAGTACAGAACATGGACTAAGATTCTCCCTCACAAATCCTTTTTACAACAATTCATCCACTTACCTTTGAATTTCTTGTCTCCTCAAGACTTGTTCTATAAGCTAGTCTATTTAGGATCAAAGAACTAGGAATGAAGTCTATTTGATGCTCAATACCTCTAAAAGGAGGTAGTCTAAGTGGCATTTCTTTTGGAAAAGTACTAGCAAATTCCTATAACAAAGAAATAGCCACACTAGGCAAATGCACTAACTCTCTAATTTTTCTCTCTATTTTTCTCACCACTCTTTGAATTTTTCTCCTTACCACTCACCATTTTATCTTTCTCTTTTAGTTCAAACTCACTTTTCTTATCTTTCTTCTCTTTCTCTTGAATGCTCAAATTTTCTTCTCTCATCTTACACTCTCTTGCAATCCTAATTTGATCAACATATGCCTCAGCAAGTTTAAGATGTGTTAATACAATGATATGGCTATTCATGGTAAGGATGTATCTATTTTTGTACCCATCACGAGCAACATTTCTGTTAAATTGTCACAAATGCGCAAGAAGTAGATGTCCAGTGTGCATCACAAAGAACCTCATCTTTGCATTTGCCAATGAAAAATGAAACTAGCACTTGCTTTATCATCTTTATGCCTCCAAATTCATTCAACCATTTGTAGTCTATATGGATTAGGATGCTTTAATGTGGGCAAAATTCAATTTCTTAACCAACAAGGTGCTAACAATATTAATGCAGCTCCCACTATCAATAATCATGCTACATATCTTGTCATTTACATGGCATCTAATATGAATATATGTTCACCATTTACTCCTCATCACCATCTCCTTTAAGCTATATGTTAAAAGCACGCCTACTAACCAAACACACCTCCCTTTCATAGGATTTGCAATATCAATATCACTACAATCTTTCAATGGTGGCATTTCATCATCACTTAAGCTCACACCCTCTATATCTCTACTATCCAGTATAATTATAGCTCTTTGATTTAGACATTGTGAAGCAATATGTCCAAATCCTTAACACTTGAAAACATTTTAGTACCACATGATTTAGAAGATGAATTACTTTTGGTTTTACCTTTAAGAGCAACAACCAAATGTCTGGCCTTTACATCTTCTTTTAGCTTTGAAGCAGCTTTATTCTTCTTCTAATTTGATCTCCATGAAAAGCTTGAAGCTAAAGTTGATTTGGAAGTACTCTTAGCCTTCAATTGCCTTTCTACTTGGACAGATTTGTGCAACAAATCCTCCATCTCTACATAATGTTACAATTCCACCACATTAACTATCTCTTTCTTTAGACCTCCACTAAATCTAGTCATAGTAGCCTCATGATTCTCCTCTACATTAACCCTAATCATGGCTATAATCTTCCACACTCATGGTACCCTTAAGTTAGACTTTACAATTTATGATGTAAGTCTCTATGATAGTAGCTAGGTGCAAATCTTTGATTCTCATTACTACCTTCATCTCTTCCCATGTACAAATAAATCTTTCACCATCCTACGCCTACTAATCACAAATTGATCCCATCAAATATTAGCATAATAAGTAAACTCTACAATGCTAGTTTAAACTTTTTTTCGCAAAATAGTCATGACAATCAAATACATATTTCACTTTTCTCTCTTACTCCAAATACAATTCAGGATCATTTTTCCCTTAGAATGTAGGGAATTTTCATCTTAATGCTATCCAAATAATTATCCCTTATTGATCCACTCTTCTTCTTTCCCTTCTAGTATTCCTATCAATATCTCTTCTTCCCCCCACTTCATAAGTGGGTTGCCTAGGGGGTTCTAGGTCTGGATGATGATTTTTAGACTATCTAATCCCATATTTATAGCTTGCATTTTTTGTTATGCATCATTCACAAACAATTTCATATCAACTTCTTCATTTTCTTCACCTTCACTCATGATTAAGTACTATAAGAAGATGTTAGGATAGTTTACTAACAGTTAAAGATATAGTATACTTGTGTTTTCTAAAAGGTGTGCCTATGTTTGTAACTCAAATTTAGCACACACACTCTCAAAAATTATGAGTTACTCACTTATGTTTTCCCTCAACTTTGGCTTTTTTCTTTTAATAGTCTCACCACTCTCTTCTTTTTTACCATTCAACTTCATCTTATGAGCTCTTAAGTAAAAAACATTTGTTATTGATTCTACACAATCAAAAAGCAACAATGAATTAATGATAACTCTAGTAAGAAAAAAACTAATAAGAATATTAATTGGAAATAGAAAACAAAAGGAGATATGAACGAGAACAAGATCAATAAAAAGGATTACCAAATCTAACAATGTAGGAGTATTAAGTCCTTTTTAGTTCACAATATATTATTTTTTTTTATGGATTGTAAGATATGTATTTTGATGCAAAATCTCATTGTTGCCTAAAAAATTTTTTCCACAAATTTTAACTTTTTTTTTACACTCTTTTTAGGGGTATTAAGTCCTTTTAGTTCACAATATTTTTTTTTTGTGGATTATAAGATATGTATTTTGATGCAAAATCTATTGTTGCCTAAAAAAAAAAATTTCCCACAATTTTTACTTTTTTTTTATGCTTTCAACTTGAACCTATCTCCTTTTTTTTAAAATTTTATGCACAAATTTTTTTAGGCTAAAACTCAAACTAAATAAAGAGATATAAAATTTGGTAGAGAAATACAAATTAAAATAATAAGACAACAAATAAAGGCACATGAGATAGATGGAACCATAGAGATTTAGTATGAAAACAAGAACATAAAAAGACAATAAGACAAGACATAAAGGAACATGACTTAAGAATAAAGATAGGAAGGAAAACAACAATGGATTAAAACTTTTTTTTAATAGAATGACAACAAAGAAAATAAACTAAGGATAAATATCACCTAATTTCAAAAGTTGAAGCTTTGATACCAAATGATACGAGTGAACCTTTGGACCATTTTGAAAACAAGCAAAAGATATGAAAGAACTTGACCATAATCACAACCTATAAATAGAACCAAAGTTAGTGAAGCATGACCCTAACGACAACCTATTGATAAAATTAATACCATAAGATTTACTATTAATCCAAGAACAAAATGGAAGCTTTTACAATAGAGAAACATTTTTAATTTTCATTAATCATCCAAATCTACATTTTGAATTATAAGTGCTCCATATTTATAAACTAAATTAGCTTCTTAGAAAAGTTTAGTCTTAAATGATAAGTCAAAAGGTCATTGAAAATTCACCTCATAAAAACCCTACAAACATGAAAATGAGCAATTAAGCTTGTTTATTATCCAATCAAGCCTAAGTGAAAATAGCAAAATTCACCCCCTAAAAACCTAAGAAATTCAAATGAAAAATTAGAAAATTAGGCTTGTTTATTATCCAATCAGGCCCAACACGAATATAGACAATAAACTAAACAATTGGAACCCGCAAGTGTATCTTGGTCCTGCGAATTAGGTTTCCAAATTGTTGCCTTCAAGTAGGCTCAGACCATCCCTCAAGTTGTAAGAAAGTGAACTATCTTGGTGCACCCTCTATTCCATCTTGATTTACATTTCCTTTAAAATCTTTATAATCAGACCTCTGCAAAAACTTGCTTCATCCTTTTAGTCTAGGCTATAATCATGGGATATTTCGATTCCATGTAAAAGATCTTTAAGTTGGCTATTGGATCTCTATCATGAATTTAGCATTAAAGGCAACCAACTTGGATGATTCAAGAAACTCAACTAAATTCAATCCAAATTCAACCAATGATGGTGGATGTTATAGAGCAAGTGGATGGCAATGGAAGGAATTTAAAGCAAAATTGGATGATCAATTAATGGCAGTTGATGAACTAATAATTTGACTAAGCCAAACAAATCAAATGAGGAACAAAATGGACGTTGTTTGTTTTTTATCCCATTACATTTTGTGCTATAGAAATGCAAAGGTAGGTATCCTTCCTATTTGAGCTCTAAAATTTGTCCCCCAACCATAACCCTAGTAAAGCCATTTCACTGTTGATTCCTTCCCCACCAACCTCTCACCAACGCTATCAACTAAGAATTGGTCAAAACCACCCTTCTCATAATACCAATCTCCATTATAGCTATCCAATCAATTTATCAAGCTATAACATTTTTACAAGATAATCAATGTTGCCTTTATTTTGTTTTCTAACTTTTAGTTACATTTATTGTCATAGTTTAATCTTTAATACCCATTGAGTGAGTGATTTTTTTTTCTAGCATATTAACTTACTTGTAGGTGCTCTATTTCCATGATTGTGCATTTTGTTTCCAAAACTCTATGTTTGCTATTTTCAATTAGGATATTTGGGATTAGGCTTGTTCTTTGTTTTAAATTTCATGCTTGTATTATGAATTGGTGTGTTTTACAATTACTATGTGCAATTTGATAAAGTTCGATGATATCAACTAGTATAAGATTTGTCAAACTCTACATTAGTTGGTTCTTTTTATTGTTGATTAACCAAATAAAACCATTTACAACCAATGAAAATTGCATTGAATAGTTAACATTGATTTCTACTTCATGATTGGTTGACAATGGGTTAGTAATATGGCTAATCCAATTGCTAAGGTCAAATGATGAAAATGGCCTCAAAATTGATCAAGATTGGCCATTAGGTAGCCTTACTCAACATACAAAAAAGGTAAAACGTTTAAAGAATGCCCTTGAAACTAAGACAAGAGTTTATAGTTGCACTTATATTAGTAATAAAAAAAAGCTTATATTGTCTATATAAACAATTAAGCTAGGTTACTACAAACCACACATCTCATTAAAACAATAAAGTTTGTCTACTTGCATTTAGTATGCTATTAATTAAATATAGTATTAAATTTAAAATAACATTTTCTGGGCTATAATTTACAAAATCCCTAAAACAATCATAAGTTCTCATAAAATACAAATTTTTAATTTTTTTTAAATAAATAGAGTATTAAATTAAATAAATACTTCTATATAATATTCTTGTAACACATATATAACAAAATATGAATTAAAATTGATTTCATTATGGATATATGTGCAAAATAATAATGAATGTTAAATAAAGTGTACTCGTGTGGTTATTCCACTAAATACTTTCAAAAAAATGTTCCTAATCTTTTTTCAGTGCAATCTATTCTACAAAGTGTTTTGTAATATTTCATATTTAATTTTTGCTAAAAAGACATTTTATTCCATTAATTTTCATTGAAATTGAAATTCTTGTTCCATAAGTCTCCTTTAGAGTAAATTTACCCCTTTAAAAAAATGCATCACATTAAGTAAACCTAATATTGTTAGTTTTTTTTTTAATGAAAATACTTAAATAACACCTATCTTAGTATCTTGCATGATTACGTAAGTCTAATTTTCAAATTCTTATAGGAAAGGATACTTATGTTCCTTAACTTTTATTGAAATTTTAATCTTGTTCCCTAAATTATATTTGAAACAAATTTACCTTTTAATTTTTCAAAAATATGATCATCTCTATTGTGATGGCCACTATAATGTGATTACTTCAATTGTAATTAGCCAATGCAAATGTAAAACAAACCCCAAAGAATAATTTGAAGAATTCCAAAAACAAATTACATTATATTATCAAATATTCTTGTAAGCAATCACTAAATATTCATAACAAGCATATGATGCTACAAAAATATATTTCCAAAATTTGAAATTATAGATTATTTGAATCCATATGATTTTGAATGCTAAACAAAGTTAGAAATCAATGAATCCTCCTCATAGACTGTGATATGAAATATGAAGGGGTTTAAATTAAAGAGTAGATCTAACTCAATTAAATTTAAATGATAAGATTAAAACTTTAAAAAAATTAAAGGATAAAATGGGTTATATCATAAGAATAAGAGAATATGATTTATGTGCATTATATAAGATATTAAATTGGATATCATATAAACAGCTCCATTAAAAAACCTAACAATGTTACATGAGTAAAATTGCATATTTTTAAAAATTAGAGAGTAAATTTATTTCAAATAAAACTTAAGGAAGAAGATTAAAACGTCAATACATGTTAAGGATAAAAATACCTTTTTACCTTTATTCTTTTTTAGCTTTTCCTATGTTAGGCTTTAAAAAGAGTTATGAATTTTATAAAAATTTAACATAAAATTAATAATTTTTTACATATAATCTTGTAAGTTTTTCATATAAAAAATTAATATATGTGTATACATATTGTGTGAAATATATATATATATATATAATATATATATATATATAAAGTTACAACTCTTATTTAAAATTGCAACTAAAAAATTAAAATAATTTTTAGATTTTATAAACATTATAACTTTTTATTTTAGAAATTATAATTTTTAATTAAAAAGTTGTAATAATACATATTCACAAAACTCGATTAACTATTATTGAAGCATCACCCTACTTCTTTTTATTCTTTTCCCATTAGGAATCATGTTTAAACTTCTCACCAAAACATATTACTAGCTAATATAAACTTAATTGCCACTTTGCATGATCAAGTTTAAGTAGAGAAAGACTTGACTCTAAGTAAATGCACAATGCTAAGAGGAAGGTTCAAAAGGATATGAGAGGCAATCGAAACCCATGTGAATGCAATTCTAGCATAAAGGAATGGAGCCCAATTAGAAAAAGCAAATAGGACTAAAGTTTTGCTTATTCAAGCCCAAGAAAATTATGACCCAATAGAAAATACAACAAATAAAGAAATTTAAAGATATTTTCTCAATATGGAATGTAACAAGTTTGGAGATATTTTCCCAATATAAAGTGTAACAAATCTGAAGATATTTTTCTAATATAGAATGCAGTAATTCTGGAGATATTTTCCTAATATGGAGTATAACAAATCTAGAAAATATTTTCCCAATATAAAGTATAACAAATAAGAAATTTTAAATATGTTTTCCAATTTTAATTGCATGATGGTCAAAGCTTTATATTTTTCTAAATGTGTCGTTTACTATTTGAAATTTATTAAGAGTCTTCTTAAGGTTTTGAACGAATCACCAAGTAACTTCTCTTAGAAGCTAAGACTAGTATAAATAGAAAGCTATGTAATTCATAATACAATAGTTAATGAATATACTTCGAAATTGAGTATTTCTATTCCAAAATGTGAGAAATTTATTTTTTTATACTCTTTTGAAACATTGCTTTGTCAATCTTCTTTATAAGATTAGTGATTCAAATTCATAAAAAATTCTCAATTTGTACTTCAACCCATATGCGTTATTATGTAGATTGGTTAACTTATATCCATAGTTGGATAAGAAATTTAAATAGCAGGTCACGTTCTGTATAACATTAGTTGACTACTTACATTTGTTAGATCATTAAACCATCCAAATTCAAAACTTATCACTCTCAATTCCCTTCCTCAATTCTAGAATGTGATGCTCATATTTTTTTTACTTTATTTGATTTTCTTAAATAACCTATGTCGTAAAGATCGGGCCACCTTTAGTGATTTCCCATCACTAACAGTACTTATTTAACTAGGTGGAAACAAGTCAAGATAACTTAGATCTTAATATAAATAAATTAGGTTTATTTCAAAAAAAAATTATCTAAATCTTGCTTGTAACTTGTTTATTGGTCAAAATTTCAACCTCACCTAACTCGTTAACAAAATATAAGTTTAGCTTGACTTGTTAACCTATTTTAGCCTAACTATAAGTCATTAATAGGTTTATAAACCTAGGCACATATGTTATAATAGACCCTTTCATGAAAAACAAGATAATAATTTTGATAAATAAATAAATCATCAGACAAAATTTTATCTCTAATTTTAAAGAATTTTTAGTTATTTAATATAATAAATTGTAATCATATTTATTTAAAATAAAAAATATTAAATTACACAATAGTATAAATTCATCACTCACAAACTTTAAAACTTTAAAAAGGATAATGGTTAAGTTGAAGAAAGAGAAAATGGCACAATGATAAAAATGATAAGTATAATGCAACTACATCAATAAATTTAAAAATATTAAATTAAGGTAACATATTAGTTAAATAGACTAACAAACAAGGTTTGTAAACTTGATCCAACCTTTACAAGTTTAACTAGTTAGACCAAAAACTCGAGACATATTCTAGTTCAGTACATACATTAATTAAATTCATTTTAGACCCAAGACACATTCTCGATAGACACCTAGAGATGGCCAACAACAACAACCTTAAATAGCAACTACTAATATTTAGGGCCACTGTTCACAAGTGAGTTTAGGAGGCTTACGACTCCACTATGCACATTTCTCATATACTAAGGATGGAGTAGGTTGTCATGGTTATGGATAAGAATTGTTGTGAAAAATACAATCACTAGCAAGAATTAGGGATTTGCAAGGAGCAAGGCTAGCTACAACCTTAAGTAACTCTTAAAGCCTAATGAAGTAGAAACCCTCAAATGCCAATATTATAAAATTGAATGTTGATGCAAATTGGAATAAGGGTTCTAAGGTTGCTATAATATTAGCTAGGAATTGTTACAAAGAAGTTTTAAAGCTTTGGTATCATAATTTTGAATGCACTTCAGCATTATCTATAGGCTACTAGCTATTCAAAAGGCGATTGTGGTTTCTTTTAATCATGATGATAGGAATGATCTAGTTAATAGTGATTGTAAAAAGGTGATGGTGGATGTATTTGTAACACTTAAAGTATTATTCAATTCCTTCTATTTAGAATTCTTTATTTTTAGGTCTAAAATATTTATTTTAAACAATGGCTTTAATGAAGTGTCCCAATTCAACAAATATTGAACAAAAAAAATTAGTTTTACTAGTTAAATGTATTCTATTTCACCTTACAATAAATTTTGAGAATTTATAATTTTACTCGATATATTAAAAATTTTATTTAATTAGTAAGATTTGTTTCAAGACAAATTTAAATGATTTCTAAAGGTAGTTTCTAATAAAAATAACGAATATAGAACAATTATAACCATATAGATTTATGAAAAATGTTTATGTATGATCTACAAAATGATTTTCACAAAATTTATAAAACTTCAAGGTATTTAATTTTGAACTCGTAATTTATTAAATATTATGCATAATTAAAGGTTGAGATTAAAAGAAGAAGCTAAGTTCACATTACACCCACTATATATTATCAAAATCCTAACTTTCTCTTTTAAATAAAAGTTTCAAGTGCCATAATTTTTTCTCATAAAACAAAATGCCAATACATTCATCTTCCTTTTCACCCTTTGACTTCTTCTCCTCATTATCATTGTCATCTCTATTTTCCTATTCGCCCTCACTACCATGTGCCTACATGCGCGCCCTCTTTATTCGAGCAACTTCCTTATGTAGAAAAAAGCCATAAAGATACAGCCTAGCTCTTAGCAACACATGGATGCTTGACCATTGTTAATCTCTAATGAGTCTTCTCTATTTTTCGACACCAATGGCCTTAATAGTAAGAGATAAACCATTCTAGAGTATAATACTTAAATATTTCTAATTGTATAAGCATGACTTAAGAAACTCCTATGTTCTTGTTCACTTCTAATTTCTTACTTTAACATTATAAATATTAAAGATTGATGTTTCAAATTGCCAAAGTAATAGGATTAAAACTTAGAATAGGAATTTGTTTTAGAAAAAATAATCAATGAATTAACTAAGTAATAGTAGAAAAAGGAAAAATATAAACACCTTGGTGTTATTGGAAGAAATTATAATCTCAAGTAAGTATATATCTCACTACAATTAATTTATAACATTATTTATTAAATATATTGATCTCATATACACTTTTACGTATTTACAATCTTATATACAAGTCTATGAATTCCTAGAATTCTTACATATAGAGAATTATGATGTTAATTGTTTATAATTGATTCTCTATTGTGAAGTTAGATTGTGTAGCTAGTACGTTGATTTATACATTATTTGTTGTAGAAGCTATTGTTTGATTACATAATTATAATTATGTTAAAAATAGAATTATTGGAATAAATTGTGAATTGTGATGAGATGTGAATTTGATGGCAATAGGCATACTTGTTTACATGAGATAGGAGAAAATATGAAATGTATAATAGTATCAAATCTAGAAAAATATTTGTGAAAGTATAAAGTTAGCACCAAAGAAATAAGGATAGATTTGTGAAAAAATAAAGCTGACTAAAGGTATACAAGGTAACTTAATTGTATTTTTTATATATTCATTTATTCTTAATTTTTTTTATTATATTATTGCCCTTATTATGAACGTGAAACAAGTTATGAAATTACCATGACAATGACACAATATAGATATTCCATATGTGCACTAATCTAAAAAGTCTACTAATTTTATGGAAATAATAAACCATTTGTACTTGGAATTTAAATGTGTGTAAATAAAAGTACGTAATAGCTACTAGTTACTTGTAAATTATAAGAGCTAAGTATGACATATAATGATGTATCAATTTATGACTTCATCTGTGAAGGTGTTTAACGAACCTGTTGTCATGACCAAATCTCGAGACCATCATGTTGGATGCAAAGGCCTCAACTGAATATCTTTACAAGTCTTTCTAACTTAACTAGTTTTCTCAGCTATACATGATGTAGAAACACAAGATTGAAAAATCCATTGAAGTTCTTTTTTTTTTCAAAGCATAATCAAATTAGAAAATAACTTTCCTCATTAATGAGATTCAATCATTTATTTGATATATCAAACTTCATCTTTAAATAGGAAATGTGTGTCAAGATTTTATAAACTTGCCATTTTCATACCAAAAATAGCTTTTCCTAACAAATAGATAGTTTATCCTAATATTAGAAAACTTTACTTAAAAGTTTAAGCAAACAAATACACTAAAAATTTGCTAGTTTGAAAGCTTCACATTACCTTTAAGAAAACTTGAAAATTTTCCCTTTCTTTCTTTATGAAGGAGAGTTTGAAATAAAAAAAGACCCACAATAATTTCTTTTCAATTCAAATTAAATCAAAACAGGTTTATGAAAAACTAGTGATTTCAAGAAAAATGTCTTTTGAAGAAAATTTCTTTCCATATAACAAGATTCCAATAGATAAAATTTAATCATTGGCTTTTCAAAACATAGGAAATAGTTTTATAGAAGGTTTTTAGGGGAATTTCTTGTGAAAGAGTTAAAAAATTCTTTTGAAGTAGCAATTTAAACCCTAAAACAAATGTGATAGAATAAGACCAAGTAGTAAAATTTAATAGAATCGATCAATCCTATCTTTTATTTTTAAAATACTCTAGAGATAATATTAAAATTAGATATTGGATTTGTTTGATGGAAAATTTAAAAAAATAAATTATGTATATACATTCTTTTTAATACCAAATACTTTTACAACTAGAGAAATTGTTGTTCCTCCCTTGAAAATTTTCAAAAGCCTCATCGATTTTGTGTTCCTAAAATGTTCCTTACCTTTTGTATAAGAATAACAAACGGACACATTGTATAACAATATACATCATATATCAAATTCAAATAATTAACATATTTTGTTAGTTACTCTATATAGACAATTCCTAGGTTATGATCTCAAATCATACATGCAAATACTTACTAAAGGTGTTAAAGTGATACCATATAACAAACTAAGAATAAAGGTCCAACACTTCCCAACTAACTCTATCTTAGTGGCTCACTATTAGCCTCATAGCCATCAAGTGTAGGATTCTTAAAGGCTAAACTATAAGATGAGAAAGGGTTATCAAAATTAGAGTCAAAATCTACTAATGAACCTACAAAGAGTTAGTACAACACTAGATAGATCAACTAGTGTGGCAAATGGTGGTAGTTGAAAATGTGTGATAGATAGCAAAATTAAAAATACTAGTATCTTCAGGTATAAGAATATAAGAGGCTTCTAAAAATCTACCGCTAGACATAAGATCCTTTAAGAATAGCCTAGTAGAATCAAATGGTGGGCATGCAAACCTCACCACTCAAATGGCTAATGTTGATATAGTCAACCACTATTTTAAAATGAAACTCAAATCTAAATATATTGACTTGAGTGCGACATGTCCTCCACCAACAATTATTAATTCCAATCATCATCTTAATAGGAATATTTGAAAAAAAAAATCTATAAATAAAGTGAGTAATAAAATTACTCAATGAAATAAGTATCACATTGATTTTCTAATCAATTTTAATTAAGAAAATTAGCTATATTCAAGACATGTATCAAACATTTTCTTACAAGGAGTACATTGCTCAATTTATTCTACATATTAAATAATTTACACTAAGGCAATAAAGTCACATTATTGTATATGCAATACCACTATCTAAAATAATTATCAAATGGCATAAAAGCATAAGATTCTTCCTTGTTACTCCTGGTCAGCCTTATCCCACACATATCACAGCCTGATGCCTCTAAGTCAAACTTATCCTACATAACCTTCCATTTCAACTCGAAAGTCTAGTCGTTGACCACTCCCAAACCACTCCACAAGGTTTTGCATAATCATGTTGCACAATGCATATAGCATTAAAGCTAAGATATGAAATACGACACAAAGCTTGTGGCAAATAGGTACAAATTTTCATACAACACAAAGTCAATTTCACATCAAGCTTTCATTAGCCTATTACATATACAGGATAAGGTCAAAATATTAGTCATAGTCATAATCAAAGTATAACATACAAATAATGTAGGAAAAGGAATCCATTATTACCTCATCACCTTACTCGTGACCACAAACAATATTGATATTTCCATTTAGGTGCAAATTTTCATACAACACAAAGTCAATTTCACATCAAGCTTTCATTAGCCTATTACATATACAGGATAAGGTCAAAATATTAGTCATAGTCATAATCAAAGTATAACATACAAATAATGTAGGAAAAGGAATCCATTATTACCTCATCACCTTACTCGTGACCACAAACAATATTGATATTTCCATTTTATATGCTAGATTATCATCTTTCTTAAAGGTATAATGATATCAAGTCTCACAAACCTTTATTCATAAGCTTCTTCTCATATAGATATAATAGTGCATATATAAGGCATACAATATTTCAAATTGAATATCATGCACTAACGTTTCAATCATGCTCATAGTCTCATTGTAGTACTTTTAAAGCAATATCCATTTTTTTAAAAGAATGTTCCTCATGTATTAAGTACACATCCAAACCATTATCATCACATATTGATCACACAAATATGGGTGTGAAAACATGATGCCCCTTCTAATTTTTCTAGTAGAACTGCGTGGTGCACAACTTGATTTTTCAAAGTTCTACAACTATTGTTTTTATATAGTTTTAAATCATTACTTTGTTTAATATTTTCTATAAGTAAGAATACTATTTCCTCTTACTAATTAAAGTATTTGGGATGCTGGCCACCAATGACAAAATTGCTTGAATCCATCAAACATCAACATCTAAATTAGAGAAATAATCATAAATTTGTACTGTGTCCTAACAATCACCTTAGTATTCATAAATTATACTAAAAATATCAAATTATTGAAAATTCAGATTATCATACGCAACAAAAATTTAAAATTTGATCTGAATTCTACCTAAGATCCATGCAAAAGACATAAATCAATGATTAGGATTTTATCTATTGGGCACTCGTGTTTCTACTGATTAAAACTTAAGAAAACGGATGAATCAAACGCCAGCCGGAAGATATAGCGTCTCTACGGTATCCACACGGAGTGAACAACGATCTCTCACCCACTACAAATTTGCTAAGATGCATTTTTCTCTCTAGGATTTAGTATTAGATGTTTTCTTAATAATTTAGGATTTTATGGAAGCTTATAAGCATGTATAAAGTGCTGCCCTCAAGTCTCTTTTTATAAAACATAGGCAAGCCACAATCTTAATCCTACTAGGATAATGCCTCCAAAAAATTCTAATCACACTTAACAACTCATCTTATCCTTATTCTAAAGATAATGAGGAGAGATATAACTTATTTATTAATTATCTAATATTAGATAATAATATTATCTCATAATATAAATATCTTAATATCAAATAATTGCATATAGTTATCAAATATCAAAATAATATTATCTCTTAATATATTTATCTAATATCTGATAACATAATTATTTGATATTACTTTAATATCAAATAATATTATATAATAATAATTATATTTATTATATGAAAAATATATTATCATTTAATAATATATATATGTATGAAAATAAGTCCAATTAATTGGATATTAATCTAATTAAAATTTAATTAATTATTGTCTTAATCCTAATTTTTTTATGTGACCCTGTAGGTTCTTACTACATTGATAATGACTCATTATTGAGTCATAAACAGTTAGCAGTATCTAGCAATACATCACCGCTACTCAAGTAGTAAGAATGTCTGTGATTCGATATCCACCTAATACATGATCAATATTTTACATCATAATCCTTTTTATAATAATATCCAAATCAAACTAGAAACATGAAGGGTGTCATCCTCCTCAAAGTTCAATTTATATTTTTTGATACTGAGTAGACTTCAAAACAAATGATCAATATCACATATTGATTCATTTGAGTATGGTCATGCATTTCTAAGTTTTAATCAAGGGGCTCAAGGATATATCTCTTTTATATAAGGGTAACAAAATCTTATCACATCACCTACTTCCCTCTACATGATTCATGACACACCCAATCAACGTCCTACTCGTCATCCGAATTAAAGATAACATAGGGCGACATCAAAGTGAGCAACCCCTCATATAGGGAATCGTAGTAACTTCAGGTCAAAGGATTATATACAATTGTGACCATATGAGAACTACTAATAACACAAGTCTTATCCATGCAATATTCTCATATTGGGTTAGTTCAATACATCTGTTCAGTAACAATGTACTCATGTACTGACTTGATATCACATATTCATGACTCATAATCATCAGTCGCTATACATGTTAGTTTCGATGTACTATTACTATCCCTTTCATAATAATACTTGACTATGGGCATTTTAGGAATAATAAAATTATTATAGGAACAATTATTATATTAAGTTATAAATTGCGCAAAATTAATAAAATGAAATCAAAATAATATAATAATTGCATTGCCTAAAATAAAAAATAATATATTATGTATTATTTCAATCATCTATATGATTGGTTCCTAAGACACACCAACACAAATATCATCCAAATTTAATGAAAACTTTCATAATAAATATTTATATATTTAACAACCTCATTAAGAATTTTTAATGCCCAAAATAAGTCATACATACTTTCACTTTATTTAGTTATCAAAATACGTCAAAAATATATGCTTTTAGATTAGAAAATCCAATTTAAATACCAAAATTTGATTAAATTTAGTGAAAAATTCCAATATGAATAATAGGTTAGATAATAACATTTTCAAGCCATTTTCATTTATGAAACATATTAAAGAAGCTTTTCCCAACTCAAACTATCGATATATCCAAAAAGGAGCTATTTTAACTTTCTAAGTTTCATTGTGTGCAACTCATTGTAAAATTTTGTAAAAATTTCCAAACCAAACTAAATATTTTAAATAACATTTTCATATCATTTTCATATTAAAAATATGTTATAACACTTACCATATTGGCCCGCTCCATTAATGATAAAAATGATAAAATCTTTTTGTAAAAATTATCTTTTGATATAACTTTTTGCCAAAATTTTCAAAAATTCCTAGCTAAGTGTTCAAGACATAAAATATCATTAAACAATCATTTTTAACCATAAAACATGTTACATAAGTAATTAGATCATTTTACTTGTAAAAGTAGCTTGAAAAAAACCATTTTTCACTTAAAAATGCTATTTTTGAAAATAATTTTTCAACATAAATCCTCAAGAATTCAAATAAATTTTTAATTATGTTTTCTTCACAAAAACTTGAGAAAAATGTTAATCAACATTTCTCACACAATTTAGAACTTAATGCCACAAGTTTTTTTTTCACAAAAACAACATTTTTCCTTACCAAAATAATAGGATGGTCATAAGCTTTCCAAGCTTTTTCCATAATGATATTTGCTTGAAAATCTTAATGTGATAACTATAAATCAACCTTGATGATGTATGGTTTAAAGCCTACTACATCACAACATAAAAACTAATTTTTTTTTTTCTAAAAAATGAGAAAAATCATGTTGTTGTTCATAATTGATACAAAACCAATCATTTTTTTTAAAGTCTCAAGTTCAAGCATCCTGACTTTTTAAATTTTAAGGGGATCATGATGTAACATATTATGAGTGTTAAAACAATAATTCTTTGCCTATCTTAGGCAAGAAAACTTGTGAGCTTCATGAAGCTCATCCACAAGAGTTTTTTGTGAACACATATTTTTCAATCAAACCTTACCAATTTGTATAAATCATTTTCACAATAATTCTTCTTTCTTCTTAACATAAACTAAAGTTGAGAGAAATCATTTCTAAAATTCTTTTTCACTTTCTTTATAAGTCCTTCTTTAAGAAATCATATAAAAATCAAAAGAGCTTTTTTCGAAGCAACACCCTCACCTTTCCCAAGACTTTTTTTAAGAAAATCTCTTCATTAACCCATCACAATACTCATAATCATCCTAGCCTACATACCTTACATATGACAATCTTCTTAAAAGAAATGTAAAAAAAGAGGAAGTGAATCTTTACTCACTTCAAATTGCTGGAAGAAACCTAATTCCTTCACCTATTATTCAAAGGGTTTTCACTGGAAACAATATAGAATTAGTAAGGAGTTTAAAGAGACAATTATGGAAAGAAATGAATTTATAAAAACTTATAAGCTTCTACCTTCACCAATGGACTTAAATGGCTTATTCCTTTAACCAACTTCAAAGAACTCTCAAAATCTTTCTAAAATTAATAAGAACTCTCAAAAACCCACTCTTTTTTCTTTTTTTCTTACTCTCTAAGCATGGGAGAGCTTTGGTTTGCCTCAAGAGTAGCCAAAACTTCCCTATTTATAACGAAATGAAACACACTAAGTTTCAAGGAAATTTCTTAATTTTTTTAGTCTATAGTCTTTAGTCTTAGTCTTTATTACTATTTCTAATCTTAATTTTCCTATACTTAGTCTTACTAATTAAGGCATGGCATATGTTATTTTTTTTCCATTATCATTTATGTCATTCTTCACTGACTTTGTAGAAAACTTCCTATTTACTTTCAATTGTAATTAACTATTAATTAATCATTGGTCAACTTCATTAGAACTTTAATTAGGAGTTTTTCCTAATATTTCCACTAAGACCCTTGGAAATTGTCATATTCCATTTGTTTCCCCTAAAACCATGTATGCATTTCCATTGTATCCTAAAATCTCAATTTTGACACCCTAGGATCTCCACTTTATGCTTTTGAGTACAAATTTCAAGTTACTCAAAAATCATATCAACGTTATATCTTAAATACTTCTATTTTATGCAATTTTTTCTAGATTTTTCGTAGGTAATTTCTAATGAATTTTTCTATCTATTAACTCTAATAAATAGTTCTACTACTATTAGTAAACATTTTTACAAATTACCCATTAATTAAAGTTACTAGATTTACCTCTACCAAGATTTAACTACCAAATTTTTATCAAGTGTTACACTAGTGGTTTGCAAGCTAAACAAGGGATAAAATACCGAAATACAATTATTTTATAAATTTTTTTCCGGTTTACCGTGGGTTCGAAACTTATTACCAAAATACGCAGGATGCCATTTGAAATGGCGTCAATAGGTTTGGAAGGCGCCACACTGTCTGGCGCCTTTGGGAAGTATAAGGTGCTGAAGGCGCCTTTCAACATTGCGTCATTACGTTGTAATTGGCTTGAAAGCGCCATGTTGAAAGGTGCCTTCTCAATTTAATTTTCTGGGAGGCGCCTTTCAACATGGCGCCATTGCCTTGAAGGCACCATCCCATTTGAATTTTCTGGGAGGCGCCAAATCAAATGGCGCCTCCTTCACTGTATATATACCCCCCTCCTTCCTCTCCGCAGCACCAGAAAAAAACCCTACTTCGGAGCCTTTTTGCAGCAGCCACTCTTCCCTTCTCTCTTCGCAGCCGTTCGTAACATTTTTCATATTTTCATTCACAAAGCTTCATCCTTTCTTATTTCTGTACATTTCATCCGACAACATTTCTTTGGAGCAGATCTGGTCTTCTTTCCTTACTCTTCCTTAGTTAGTATTTTTATAATTTTTATATTTATAGTGGTAGAAAAAATTTTATTCTATGATGATTATTATGATTTATGATATGAAAAAATGATATAAAATTTAGGAAAAATTATAAAAATTTATATGATCTGTGATAATTTGTGATTTGTACAGGTTAATTTTTTTATAATTTTTGTATATATATTATAATTTTTATTAGTTATTATAAGAATATATTTTACAGTATGAGAGAATTTTTTATTTTATGTTAATTATTATGATTTATAATTTGAAATTATGATTTAAGATTTAGGAAAAATTTGTACAAA
>JAIUCU010000049.1:0-20297 GCA_020226215.1 Sindora glabra
TTTTAACCTAATTTCTGTGCAAAACAATAGGGAAATTCATTTGACTCAAGTGTTGACTAGTTTACTGAGATTTCTGTCTTCAGAGCTCTCCTTTTAGAATCCAGATGCATCACGGAATTGCAAAAGCAGACACGTCCATGCTCATCTCATAATTTGGAGTGACAGTCGTATGAGGTGCTTTCAATATCTTTGGACATAAAACTTTTGTACCTGCCAGTAATTGTTGATAGAACTGGATGAAAAGAATCCAGCCTTTTCTTCTAATCGCGATTAGAACTATCTTTTGATAATTACATTCTATGCCTGCCATGACCTCATTAGTAACTAGACAAGTTACATTGTTTCTCTTTTCTAGTGAGAGACCTTCCTTATGGGTCTTCCATAGCAAGTAGTGAATTAGGTAAAAGTGGAATGAAAGCAAATGTGTGATGGTTTCTGGTAGGTCCTTTAATTTTCTTCCTACAACTTGCTGTTAAATGGTTGCTAACTCCTTTAAACTGATTATTTTGTTCTTCGGTGATAATCTAAGTGTTGATGTTTTGTGATTTTGGATACTTTGTGCTTTGTACATAATATGCCATCATCATTGACAAAGCTTAATAGCTGCAGTTACTTAGTTTCCTTTGACTCTTTGATTATCATGTTATTAACTTTACTGTGATGGAGTGCATTGATGAGTATTTCTGCTAGTGCAGTATTACTTTGACAACTCTTTACCCGCATCCCTGTTCCTTTCATGCGGCAAGTCATGGCTAATCTTGAGAAACTAAAGCTCTCCACCGCACCTTCAGATGACACTGCTCGTAGACCACTTTCTGTCAAATCTTCCCTTTCAGTCTCTTTTGGTCAGCGGGCCCCACATTGTGCCTCAACAAGGGACTCATGATCTATACACGGTGCCATACCTTCTCATTATGAAAGAAATGGAACTGATGACCTAAGAAAATCTCCAAGTAGCCATCACAACCAGAACCAAGAGTATCGTGATGAGGACAGAGGCACAGAATGATGCAGAGACAGGGATCGGGATCTGGATAGGGACAGGGATTGGAGTAGGACAAGAACAGAGACCATGACCACGAAAGATACAGGGACAGAGATCGAGACTGGGAGAGGTATAGAGTCAGAGATAGAGATAGGGAGCGAAAAAGTGATAGAGAACGAAGTTATGATTATGTTAGTAGGTCTAGGTACGCAGAGAGAGAAGCAACTGGGAATGTGTCAACACTGACCACAATGGTAGAAGGCACTATCACAGTAGGAGCATGAGTTGACGCAGGAGCAGAAGTCAAAGCTCTCAGGTCGGTACTGCACGGTTTGATTCTCATTCTAGTCCTCAGAGAGATGGAGGCAAGGACAAGACATATGCATCTAGTAATCTCGCTGAACTTGAGGATATATATGGTGATTTGGGTGATAAGGGAGATGCCAACATAGAGAGCGTTCCTAGAAGCGATAATGGAGGTGCAGAGTAATTAGACTTGGTGGATCTAGTTGGAAGTAGGGAAAGACTTTGCTAATGGCTTGCTTGTGTCAAGTGCCGGAAACTTCGCATCAATGAAGAAAGTTTATTAAAAAGCTCCCTATTTTTGCTTCTGACTTGCACTTGGTGGACGAAAATTGGATTGACCAATATAGGTAGCGTCATGTGAGGGGATAACGTATAGTGTAATTCTGTTTTCTTTCTGTTGCTTCGAATCTCCTGATTTGTAACCTGAAGTCTATGCTATGGTCTATGAAATAGATGTATTTTCCTGGATTACATGAAATTACAATTGTCTTTGTCGCCATTTACTGATATGTTTGTGGATTCTGCAGACCAAGCGGGCCATTGAAGGTTAAAGCAATCCAATTTCAAATCCATACCCATCATGTCCATTGTGGGGTACTTGTAGTCTTGATGAGCATTAATTAACAATCATCATTCCTTTCTTTCTCAATTAATTCTTCCAAATCTTGCACAATCCAGCTGAAAAAGGTGCTGGTTGGTGTTCTATTTCGCATAAATAGAGGGGGATATAAACATCATCCGAAATCTAATCTGTTTTAGAGGGTTTAATAAGAACTTATAGCAGATAAAATCGTAGATAAGAAAGCAACTTATGAGCATAAATTATATTCAATTCACGAGTCATGACAAAATTATAAAGACATCCTTTCTTATTTTATGTTCCTATCATTGTATTAAAAAATAAATGACCATCTTCGTTACCATTTAATTCTAATGCATAAGATGTAGCCATCAATAATTGAAAATACCATTTAATACTAATACATAAGATGTAGCTATCAATAATTGAAAAAAAAATAAATAAAGTGCTCTCCTTGTAAATTGTAATTTCACCATTTCAGAGTAATTTACTATATCTCACCAAAAAATTTAATTTATTATTAGTAGCAGCAGCTAATAGAGATGTTCGTCAATACCAAAACTTTTTCGTAAATAAGTCAAGCATTGTATTGCTTAGGGTAGTACAAACTCATTCAATAGATCTCAAATCTTGCCAACCATATTCACTATTCACTATACCTTACAATTTATACCATGAAACTACAAAGTAACGCCTTCACTCTGCTCTTCAATACAGTTTGGATATCATACATGGCAACCAACTCTATTAAAACTATGACAACTTGTTTTTACACAAAAGCACTTCACTCTCAAGTCTTCCTCTTAGCCTTTTGTCCTCATAATGGTTATGGAACCTCGACCCTGAGTTTGAATCCTTGTGAGGGCTATTACTTCCTTTCCTGACATACCAAAACTACGAGGTGAAGGGAGTGGCCGAACCCCGGAGTCTCCCAAACACAGAGACACAGGGTGTGGAATCGGCTTTGATGGGCTCATTAGCATATGGTTATTTATGTCCTTTAGTGTTGTTTCCCCTTCAACTCCTCCACTTTTCACCAACTCAAAAGGGTATGCTATTTTCTTCCACTGCCCCTCTGCATTATTACACCAAATGAAGTAAATTAACCATTTTGTTAATATATATAGACACACACCCCAAGGAGGTTAAAGAAGCTGTGGGATAAGAAAAAGAGGAATATAATGCCAAATTTAGTGCAGATATGTTATTGCACGTCTTTATCTCGCATATAATATAATTTGAATTAAATTGACTTCACTTACTTGAAAGTTGGTCAATTTGAGATAAAATACGGTATGTGTGCAAGTACAAGAAAAAGAACATTATATGTCAGGAATTACACGAAATCAATTATAGACCGACTTATGTAACTTACTTATATGTGATAAGTAATGATTAATATGTCAACACTTGCTGACTCTATGTAGTACACATGTATATAAGAATTTTACTGGAAAGAATAATGTGTAAAGAGCATTACTTATCAACTATGTCCCTTAGTGTTTTAAATGAGAAGTATGTATACTTGGTACTGAAGCATCAGTGTTTCATCTGAGTCTCTAGAAGCCCAGCTCTTCTGAGGAACTTTTTGTTTGATTGCTGCTAAATGCATATCATTTGGGAATGATAATTTGCTGCTACTATTCTTGAAATTTGGATAGTCTGAAGAGCAATAATCTGCACAGATGCCATTAAAGCATCGGTAGGAGGATATATCAGTTACTGGCAGATATGCTACCAATTACAAAAGCAACATTCAAGGAAAATGTCAGTCGAAATGACTTCCTTTTATGGTAACTCATCATAGTACAAAACTGAAAATTTGAAATGCCAAGCAATGTCTAATCATGAACTCCTGGACTAACATTAATTCAGCTTGATGCCTACAGATCAATTAAATGGTCATTCATGACAATTCAGAATGAACCTATTACTGTAAATTCAAGAAAGATTGAAAATGAATTACCATGAAGAATTTGGGTCTTTGGGGAAGAACAATCTAGATGGTTTCCAAACAGTAACTTTTCTGTCATTGACGAAAGCATCATATCATCAGCTTTCCAAGAATTTGAAGATTAGAACTTTGGAATAATGATTAATTGAAAGCAGAGATAACAATAAATTCACCTCCTGATTCTGAGAATAAGATGGTGAATTTGGCTGTTTGCACCAAATTCCCCAACCAGCAATAGCATCCTCAAGGTATCCTGAAGATGTATCAGAAGAAAACCAGGACTCTGATGCAGGAACAGACATGCAGAAACAAATTAAGATGACAGGCAAGTAAACCTAGTAATCTGAGTCAGTCATATTCTTGGAAACTAGTTGGAATATATTAAGTGGAAAAATCAAAATGGAAAGAAAGCTTATTTTACCAAAAGAAGAATCAGAATGAGTGGCTCCAGGGTCCATTTCCATGGAGGTAGGGCAGTGAGAACACAAGCTGTTTTGTGTTTGTATGCAGAGATAAATTACTGCATATTATTAATTTCAAAAAAAAAAAAAGGCACTGTATTTCACTTTTGGGTTAAGGAAAATATTGTGATGGGACCCTTTGAAAATGCTGAAAATACCCAGATATACCTAACCATGCATTAGTCAATGCTTTGCAAAATAACAAATGGGCCTCATTAGTCAGATTGATTTTGCAGTGTGACTATTGAGTTTTATCAAAACTCTCTGGTTTATTCCTTGGGAAATAACAAACCTTTTGGTTGTCTTCTTGATATACACAAATTTTATTGAGGCTATCTTGTTTTGATTTTTCTTAAGAAAATTTCTATTATTTATAAATAATATAATTATAGATGATATTTATAATAATAATAATAATAAATATTATTTTTATTACATTTTTATATGTAATATTAAATAAATAAAATGTTATACTTTCTAAGAGTTTTATAATTATAAATATAAATAAATAAATAAAATATTATCGAGTCTAAATCTATTTTTTCATATCTTATATACACTAATTAATTTGCCTATCAATCTAAATTGTATAAGATCAATTTTAAAGAAATTAGATGTATAAATGAAATGTGAGAAAGTTGTGAAATAATTAAGCCGATATGCTAAAAAGATAGAAATGATAAGATCAAGTGTAACTTTATCTGAAAGCTTCTGTAAGTTTCTTTGTCCCATTGTCTGTGTCTCCACAATGACCACAGACAGGTACAAATTTTATTTTTATCTCTTTGAATTTCTGTTAAAACTGTACTCCCTCTTTTTTTTTTAATGTTATTTCGGGGGGGGGGGGAATTTTATTTACCAATATAAAGGTCACTGAAGTATTAATTTTATTTTTTTATGACATCCTTCATTTTTACACCTGTATACAATTAAACTTCCATAAATTAATACTTGATAAATTAATAACTTCTCTAAAATAATATTTTTCTGGATCCCAACCTAGGCAATTTATAAAATTAATAATTTTAATAAATTAATAAGATAATAATTTTTAAAAAGATCCTTATATAAATTTATAGTCACGTTAATATTATAAATTAATAATTCTCTAAAATTACAAACATAACTAGGATACTTTAGTAAAATATGAATCTATTGTTTATTTTTTCATGAAATTTAAATTCAGGTGAATTTCATCTCTAACTTTCTCATTACATTTAAAAGTTTTAATATCGTGTTATCGAACTGCAATAAAAAATTGTGAAGAGTTGTGCCGCTGTGAGTGCTTTCTTTTGTGTGATTAGTTTCAAAGATACTGAATCATCCTCAGCAAAATTTTTAATGACACTAGTGACAATTTCTTTTAAGCTTTGGACCTCCAAACATTCATCATTTAATTTATCAATTAATTAATACTTCTCTAAATTAATAAAATTTCATGGTCCCAACATCATTAATTTATAAAGTTTTTACTATAATAGGAGAGGGAATAGCAAAAATATATTAAAGAATAAAATAATGATGAAAAGAGATAAAATATAGTTTCAAAAAGTATAGATAATTTATAATATAATTGAAGTTATTTAATTTTTTCTACAATAATTACATATAAAAAAATTTTAAATTTGATCAATTTTTAATATAAATAATAAAAAAGATTGTTGTTAAAAAACTAATAATTAAAATTTTTTGTCAATAATAAAAATTTTTAATAATTTTTCATCAATGTAATAAATATAAATTAATAATAATATAAAATTAATTTATATTATAGTAGATAAATTTAAATCTTAAGAAGAAAAAGGAGAAAATATATAAGTGGAAAATTGTTGGTTGACTATCTTTGCCATGTTGAACTTAAGGTTTGATGAAAGAAAAAGTAGACACGTAGTGGACTAGGTGGATCGCCGTTCCAAAATGGGAATCAAAGCATATCAGAAATCTGCAATTTTATTGGGTATAGATCTTTTCCTTGCACATGAAAATCTTCGTTTTCCATTTTTCGTTATAATTCATTTTGTTTGATGTGGTTTGATTTGAAGTTATGTTGTCTGCCGATGACTAAATGCTACCAAACATTATGACTTCTTTTCCCTTTTATTTTAGTTTATCGTACTTTGATTTAATTGGCGTTTCTTAAAAAACTACCTTTATTTTTCACATCTAAGATTAGGTTTTATTTTATTTTAATTTATTTTTATGCTAATGGGAATTACTCATTTTTAAAAAAAATAATATTATATACATTAAAAGTAAGAATTAAAATTAAATTTTGAATATAAATCAAGAATTATTATTAAATATAAAATAATAAAATGAATTTGTAAATCTCAATTTAAAGGATTGCAGATATTATTTCAGCATATAACATTTTTAAAAAGAGAAAACCTCAGTGGTGACTCTTTCCTTATGTTTTTCTTTATTTTTATACAAAACTTTATTTATTTGTTGGATAATTTGTTTGTTTCAATAACTCAAGAGCCACTCTATAGAAATTGTTCTACATTTGCTCTAGATTTTAATTTTATCACTATCACTTGCATTTGTTGCATTGACATTGGAATTAATGAATTTTCATGAGTACTGAATATTTCACACGAAAACCATGATCATGTTAATATTACGGTGATATATCACCTGAGGGAATAATCTGAAAATCGTCGGGAAAGTATCTGCGACTGTGAAACCTTTGTCATATAATTGCTGGCTAAATACATATGATCAAAGAAGTTCGACTACGCGGAAAAAAATATTATAAATACTGAAAATAAATTTTAAAATTAAGTTTTGAATTTTTATAATAGTTAAATAAAATTTTACAAATTTATCCTACCATCTTATATACATTTAATGATAATTTTAATTCTCATTTGAAATTTAATGTTAAATTTTATTTTTGATATATATATAGCACTTCTTTTTTAAGAAGCTCCAATAAATTTCATCCCTATGAATTGACTTTATCTCAAAATTTAGTACATTCATCATCTAAATCATTTGTATTTAAAAATAAAAATTTAAATATTATAAATACTGCAAATAAATTCTAAAATTAAGTTTCAAATTTTTAATATTCATTGAATTGAGCTTCATAAATTGATTTTATCATCCTATATTTAATGATATTCCTTAATTTATTTAAAATTTAATTTTAAATCTCATTTTTAATATATATATATATACCACTACTCTTTTGAGAAACTCCAATAAATTTTACTCTTATGAATTGACTTTATGTCAAAATTTAGTACATTCATCGTTTGAAGCATGTATATTAATAGCTATATAAGAACTAATGACACCAATTCAATCTAACCATTAAATTTGTTTATTCTTTAGTAATAGATAATTAAACTTTTAATCGAGATTAATTTATATGAACTAAATGAACATTAACTTTGGTCGAAAAGCAAATTAAATTAATAAAAATTTCATCTTATCAAAATTAAAATAAGAATTTAGTCCAAAAAATTTTCCATCTGATTGAATCCACCTTTCACAAATCTGACTAAGATGAATATTGGTTGCGTGCGGTCATAGTTGTCATTGTTTGTTAATAATTTATATTACTTCAGAGGAATGTGTTGTGTTTGATACAACATTTTACCATATTGCAGGACAAAAATATCTATCCATATATATTATAAACCCAACATATCATTTTTTTTTCTTTGGTTGTAAATTAATTTGGCACTACATAGGCGGTTAATTATATTGTTTTAAGAATAACAGTTGTGTTTGTGAGAAAGATGACGAAAAGGAAGAGGAGGAGGAAGACAAAAGAGCAGTTGAGACAATAGAAAATCGGCGGACAAAGGATAAAACAACAGAGATAGCGTTCAAAGTTTCAAGTTTCTCCGTACTGTAGGCTTTAGGAACATTTGTTTTCCTGGTTCTCAAAGTCAAGTGGATGGAGAATTTCGATTGTACTTTTGAAGCAAAAGTTTTCTTACTTTAATAAAATAGATATAATATAATTTTAAAAATAAAAAAATTTTAAATTTTATAAATATGAAGCTTCCTGCCTTTTTATGAATTTTTTTATTGGAATAAAACAATCTCCTATTTTAGAAGTAAAATAAAATATCGGATGACACCTAATTCTAATGTTGGTGACCTAAAAATGATATTAAATATGCTAAGTGGTCTTTAAAGAATCTCATTTCGCAAATTTCTACACAACGTCTAATTCTAGCGTGTGGTTCGAAATCAACCCTATCTTTTTGTTTTCTATTGTTTTGTTGTTTGCTTTGGATTCCCTAAAGACCTTGCAGAAGTTATTTGGCGTCATGCAGTAGAGGTAGTATAATCACCAACATGGCTTTTCTTTCAGTCAAACTGCATGAAAGAAGGAATCGAATTTCCATATCCTATTTTAAGGGGGATTGGCAGATGATCTTAAAGTCAGAGCACAAAAGTTGATTTGTATTCTTTTAAAGACAACGTATATGCAGTGGGACGCATTTAATATTTTTTAATGATTTTTATCTTTCATTACATTCGAAATTTAATTTTTAATTCTTATATATATATATTTCTCAATTAAACAAAAATACATTGTATATATGCCCAGATCATTTACCTGGGTTATCACAGGACGGTAGTGGAGATTGAGTTGGTGGTGGGGTCAGGGGAGGTGGTAAATTCTTACGGTTCAATTTCTATTCTAAGCCCCTCACTTAGTTAAAACATGCAATTTCATTTTAGAAAGTCCAGGATTTTCAACCGCTCATGTGATACGAATTTTATTTATTAATTAGCTCATCTATTTTCAAGAATTTTAAAATTCTAATATAATTAGAAGGAAATACGAATTAACTCAACATTATAAAAAAAAATACTATTTTTGAAGGAAAATCTGCAGCAAATAAAAATAATTAAAAAAATTAAATTTCTGACAAGTTTAGGGAGTAAAAAAAATCGTTGAGAGTAATTTTTCGTTGAAATTTTTAATCAAAACTTTTTTCAACTTAATTTTCAATGGATTTTTAGCTATGCAATATTTGTTTAAAAATAAATTTTTTAAATTTTCCTAAAAATAAAAATATTATCTATTTTTAAAAAAATTGATGGGAAACAAAAATATTAAATTTTTATTAAACATAACCAAAAATTAAAAAAAATTAAGAGATTCCAATTGTAAATTAATAAGTTAATTATTTAAGAAAATTTTGCATTTTAAATAAAATATATAAAATAAATCAGACAATCTATGGATCATACTACTTAAATCGAATAATCTTTAAAATCTAATAAACCGAGCACGGAAGGGAAAGAGTGCTATCTGGTGATGCGATGTGACATCGTAGAATTACAATCGCTGGATTTCAATGAAATAAATTGCAAGACATAAAGTAACGTGGTAAATTTGGAAACAAAAAATTATTTAATTATAATTATTTATTTTTTAATAAATATGATAAAATTTAATTTTATAATTTTTAAAATTATTACATCATTTTAAATTTTGAAACTCTCAAACTTCATAGAACTCACCTTTAAATTTTGGTATTTTATGAATTTGTAAAATTGGTTTTTTTTTGGGGGTCAGAATAGTTTCTCAACAGATTTTTGGATGAAAAAGAATTTATATAA
This sequence comes from Sindora glabra, assembly GCA_020226215.1. NCBI lineage: Eukaryota > Viridiplantae > Streptophyta > Magnoliopsida > Fabales > Fabaceae > Sindora > Sindora glabra. The sequence goes on from JAIUCU010000049.1 coordinate 9,882, forward strand.
AATAATAAAAGGATAAAAATGTAATATGTCCCTAAATTTTGACTGAATAACAAAAAGGTATATAAATTTTAAAATTTTATACTTTATCTCTTGAACTTTAATTCAATAATAAAAATAGTACATAAAATTTAAAATCTTATACTTTATCCCTTGAGCTTTATTAAATAATAAAAATAGTATATGAATCTTAAAACCTTATATCTTATCCCTCTAAACTTTAAAAAAAAATTAGAACTATTAATAATTAATATGTTCTAATTTTTTTTTTAAAGTTTAGAGGGATAAGATATAAGGTTTTAAGATTCATATACTATTTTTATTATTTAATAAAAGCTCAAGGGATAAAGTATAAGATTTTAAATTTTATGTACTATTTTTATTATTGAATTAAAGTTCAAGAGATAAAGTATAAAATTTTAAAATTTATATACCTTTTTTGTTATTCAGTCAAAATTTAGGGACATATTACATTTTTATCCTTTTATTATTTTATATAAATTCTTTTTCATCCAAAAATCTGTTGAGAAACTATTCTGACCCCCAAAAAAAAACCAATTTTACAAATTCATAAAATACCAAAATTTAAAGGTGAGTTCTATGAAGTTTGAGAGTTTCAAAATTTAAAATGATGTAATAATTTTAAAAATTATAAAATTAAATTTTATCATATTTATTAAAAATAAATAATTATAATTAAATAATTTTAATTGTTTCCAAATTTACCACGTTACTTTATGTCTTGCAATTTATTTCATTGAAATCCAGCGATTGTAATTCTACGATGTCACATCGCATCACCAGATAGCACTCTTTCCCTTCCGTGCTCGGTTATTAGATTTTAAAGATTATTCGATTTAAGTAGTATGATCCATAGATTGTCTGATTTATTTATATATTTTATTTAAAATGCAAAATTTTCTTAAATAATTAACTTATTAATTTACAATTGGAATCTCTTAATTTTTTTTAATTTTTGGTTATGTTTAATAAAAATTTAATATTTTTGTTTCCCATCAATTTTTTTAAAAATAGATAATATTTTTATTTTTAGGAAAATTTAAAAAATTTATTTTTAAACAAATATTGCATAGCTAAAAATCCATTGAAAATTAAGTTGAAAAAAGTTTTGATTAAAAATTTCAACGAAAAATTACTCTCAACGATTTTTTTTACTCCCTAAACTTGTCAGAAATTTAATTTTTTTAATTATTTTTATTTGCTGCAGATTTTCCTTCAAAAATAGTATTTTTTTTATAATGTTGAGTTAATTCGTATTTCCTTTAATTATATTAGAATTTTAAAATTCTTGAAAATAGATGAGCTAATTAATAAATAAAATTCGTATCACATGAGCGGTTGAAAATCCTGGACTTTCTAAAATGAAATTGCATGTTTTAACTAAGTGAGGGGCTTAGAATAGAAATTGAACCGTAAGAATTTACCACCTCCCCTGACCCCACCACCAACTCAATCTCCACTACCGTCCTGTGATAACCCAGGTAAATGATCTGGGCATATATACAATGTATTTTTGTTTAATGAGAAATATATATATATAAGAATTAAAAATTAAATTTCGAATGTAATGAAAGATAAAAATCATTAAAAAATATTAAATGCGTCCCACTGCATATACGTTGTCTTTAAAAGAATACAAATCAACTTTTGTGCTCTGACTTTAAGATCATCTGCCAATCCCCCTTAAAATAGGATATGGAAATTCGATTCCTTCTTTCATGCAGTTTGACTGAAAGAAAAGCCATGTTGGTGATTATACTACCTCTACTGCATGACGCCAAATAACTTCTGCAAGGTCTTTAGGGAATCCAAAGCAAACAAAACAAATAGAAAAACAAAAAGATAGGGTTGATTTCGAACCACACGCTAGAATTAGACGTTGTGTAGAAATTTGCGAAATGAGATTCTTTTAAAGACCACTTAGCATATTTAATATCATTTTTAGGTCACCAACATTAGAATTAGGTGTCATCCGATATTTTATTTTACTTCTAAAATAGGAGATTGTTTATTCCAATAAAAAAATTCATAAAAAGGCAGGAAGCTTCATATTTATAAAATTTAAAAATTTTTTATTTTTAAAATTATATTATATCTATTTTATTAAAGTAAGAAAAACTTTTGCTTCAAAAGTACAATCGAAATTCTCCATCCACTTGACTTTGAGAACCAGGAAAACAAATGTTCCTAAAGCCTACAGTACGGAGAAACTTGAAACTTTGAACGCTATCTCTGTTGTTTTATCCTTTGTCCGCCGATTTTCTATTGTCTCAACTGCTCTTTTGTCTTCCTCCTCCTCTTCCTTTTCGTCATCTTTCTCACAAACACAACTGTTATTCTTAAAACAATATAATTAACCGCCTATGTAGTGCCAAATTAATTTACAACCAAAGAAAAAAAAAATGATATGTTGGGTTTATAATATATTTGGATAGATATTTTTGTCCTGCAATATGGTAAAATGTTGTATCAAACACAACACATTCCTCTGAAGTAATATAAATTATTAACAAACAATGACAACTATGACCGCATGCAACCAATATTCATCTTAGTCAGATTTTGTGAAAGGTGGATTCAATCAGATGGAAAATTTTTTGGACTAAATTCTTATTTTAATTTTGATAAGATGAAATTTTTATTAATTAAATTTGCTTTTCGACCAAAGTTAATGTTCATTTAGTTCATATAAATTAATCCCGATTAAAAGTTTAATTATCTATTACTAAAGAATAAACAAATTTAATGGTTAGATTGAATTGGTGTCATTAGTTCTTATATAGCTATTCAATATACATGCTTCAAACGATGAATGTACCAAATTTTGACATAAAGTCAATTCATAAGAGTAAAATTTATTGGAGTTTCTCAAAAGAGTAGTGGTATATATATACTAAAAATGAGATTTAAAATTAAATTTTAAATAAAAATTAAGGAATATCATTAAATATAGGATGATAAAATCAATTTATGAAGCTCAATTCAATGAATATTAAAAATTTGAAACTTAATTTTAGAATTTATTTGCAGTATTTATAATATTTAAATTTTTATTTTTAAATACAAATGATTTAGATGATGAATGTACTAAATTTTGAGATAAAGTCAATTCATAGGGATGAAATTTATTGGAGCTTCTTAAAAAAGAAGTGCTATATATATATATCAAAAATAAAATTTAACATTAAATTTCAAATGAGAATTAAGAATTATCATTAAATGTATATAAGATGGTAGGATAAATTTGTAAAATTTTATTTAACTATTATAAAAAATTCAAAACTTAATTTTAAAATTTATTTTCAGTATTTATAATATTTTTTTCCGCGTAGTCGAACTTCTTTGATCATATGTATTTAGCCAGCAATTATATGACAAAGGTTTCACAGTCGCAGATACTTTCCCGACGATTTTCAGATTATTCCCTCAGGTGATATATCACCGTAATATTAACATGATCATGGTTTTCGTGTGAAATATTCAGTAACTCATGAAAATTCATTAATTCCAATGTCAATGCAACAAATGCAAGTGATAGTGATAAAATTAAAATCTAGAGCAAATGTAGAACAATTTCTATAGAGTGGCTCTTGAGTTATTGAAACAAACAAATTATCCAACAAATAAATAAAGTTTTGTATAAAAATAAAAGAAAAACATAAGGAAAGAGTCACCACTGAGGTTTTCTCTTTTTAAAAATGTTATATGCTGAAAATAATATCTGCAATCCTTTAAATTGAGATTTACAAATTCATTTTATTATTTTATATTTAATAATAATTCTTGATTTATATTCAAAATTTAATTTTAATTCTTACTTTTAATGTATATAATATTATTTTTTTAAAAAAATGAGTAATTCCCATTAGCATAAAAATAAATTAAAATAAAATAAAACCTAATCTTAGATGTGAAAAATAAAGGTAGTTTTTTAAGAAACGCCAATTAAATCAAAGTACGATAAACTAAAATAAAAGGGAAAAGAAGTCATAATGTTTGGTAGCATTTAGTCATCGGCAGACAACATAACTTCAAATCAAACCACATCAAACAAAATGAATTATAACGAAAAATGGAAAACGAAGATTTTCATGTGCAAGGAAAAGATCTATACCCAATAAAATTGCAGATTTCTGATATGCTTTGATTCCCATTTTGGAACGGCGATCCACCTAGTCCACTACGTGTCTACTTTTTCTTTCATCAAACCCTTAAGTTCAACATGGCAAAGATAGTCAACCAACAATTTTCCACTTATATATTTTCTCCTTTTTCTTCTTAAGATTTAAATTTATCTACTATAATATAAATTAATTTTATATTATTATTAATTTATATATTATTACATTGATGAAAAATTATTAAAAATTTTTATTATTGACAAAAAATTTTAATTATTAGTTTTTTAACAACAATCTTTTTTATTATTTATATTAAAAATTGATCAAATTTAAAATTTTTTTATATGTAATTATTGTAGAAAAAATTAAATAACTTCAATTATATTATAAATTATCTATACTTTTTGAAACTATATTTTATCTCTTTTCATCATTATTTTATTCTTTAATATATTTTTGCTATTCCCTCTCCTATTATAGTAAAAACTTTATAAATTAATGATGTTGGGACCATGAAATTTTATTAATTTAGAGAAGTATTAATTAATTGATAAATTAAATGATGAATGTTTGGAGGTCCAAAGCTTAAAAGAAATTGTCACTAGTGTCATTAAAAATTTTGCTGAGGATGATTCAGTATCTTTGAAACTAATCACACAAAAGAAAGCACTCACAGCGGCACAACTCTTCACAATTTTTTATTGCAGTTCGATAACACGATATTAAAACTTTTAAATGTAATGAGAAAAGTTAGAGATGAAATTCACCTGAATTTAAATTTCATGAAAAAATAAACAATAGATTCATATTTTACTAAAGTATCCTAGTTATGTTTGTAATTTTAGAGAATTATTAATTTATAATATTAACGTGACTATAAATTTATATAAGGATCTTTTTAAAAATTATTATCTTATTAATTTATTAAAATTATTAATTTTATAAATTGGCCTAGGTTGGGATCCAGAAAAATATTATTTTAGAGAAGTTATTAATTTATCAAGTATTAATTTATGGAAGTTTAATTGTATACAGGTGTAAAAATAAGAAGGATGTCATAAAAAATAAAAAATTAATACTTCAGTGACCTTTATATTGGTAAATAAAATTCCCCCCCCCCCGAAATAACATTAAAAAAAAAAGAGGGAGTACAGTTTTAACAGAAATTCAAAGAGATAAAAATAAAATTTGTACCTGTCTGTGGTCATTGTGGAGACACAGACAATGGGACAAAGAAACTTACAGAAGCTTTCAGATAAAGTTACACTTGATCTTATCATTTCTATCTTTTTAGCATATCGGCTTAATTATTTCACAACTTTCTCACATTTCATTTATACATCTAATTTCTTTAAAATTGATCTTATACAATTTAGATTGATAGGCAAATTAATTAGTGTATATAAGATATGAAAAAATAGATTTAGACTCGATAATATTTTATTTATTTATTTATATTTATAATTATAAAACTCTTAGAAAGTATAACATTTTATTTATTTAATATTACATATAAAAATGTAATAAAAATAATATTTATTATTATTATTATTATTATAAATATCATCTATAATTATATTATTTATAAATAATAGAAATTTTCTTAAGAAAAATCAAAACAAGATAGCCTCAATAAAATTTGTGTATATCAAGAAGACAACCAAAAGGTTTGTTATTTCCCAAGGAATAAACCAGAGAGTTTTGATAAAACTCAATAGTCACACTGCAAAATCAATCTGACTAATGAGGCCCATTTGTTATTTTGCAAAGCATTGACTAATGCATGGTTAGGTATATCTGGGTATTTTCAGCATTTTCAAAGGGTCCCATCACAATAATTTTCCTTAACCCAAAAAGTGAAATACAGTGCCTTTTTTTTTTTTTTGAAATTAATAATATGCAGTAATTTATCTCTGCATACAAACACAAAAACAGCTTGTGTTCTCACTGCCCTACCTCCATGGAAATGGACCCTGGAGCCACTCATTCTGATTCTTCTTTTGGTAAAATAAGCTTTCTTTCCATTTTGATTTTTCCACTTAATATATTCCAACTAGTTTCCAAGAATATGACTGACTCAGATTACTAGGTTTACTTGCCTGTCATCTTAATTTGTTTCTGCATGTCTGTTCCTGCATCAGAGTCCTGGTTTTCTTCTGATACATCTTCAGGATACCTTGAGGATGCTATTGCTGGTTGGGGAATTTGGTGCAAACAGCCAAATTCACCATCTTATTCTCAGAATCAGGAGGTGAATTTATTGTTATCTCTGCTTTCAATTAATCATTATTCCAAAGTTCTAATCTTCAAATTCTTGGAAAGCTGATGATATGATGCTTTCGTCAATGACAGAAAAGTTACTGTTTGGAAAACCATCTAGATTGTTCTTCCCCAAAGACCCAAATTCTTCATGGTAATTCATTTTCAATCTTTCTTGAATTTACAGTAATAGGTTCATTCTGAATTGTCATGAATGACCATTTAATTGATCTGTAGGCATCAAGCTGAATTAATGTTAGTCCAGGAGTTCATGATTAGACATTGCTTGGCATTTCAAATTTTCAGTTTTGTACTATGATGAGTTACCATAAAAGGAAGTCATTTCGACTGACATTTTCCTTGAATGTTGCTTTTGTAATTGGTAGCATATCTGCCAGTAACTGATATATCCTCCTACCGATGCTTTAATGGCATCTGTGCAGATTATTGCTCTTCAGACTATCCAAATTTCAAGAATAGTAGCAGCAAATTATCATTCCCAAATGATATGCATTTAGCAGCAATCAAACAAAAAGTTCCTCAGAAGAGCTGGGCTTCTAGAGACTCAGATGAAAACACTGATGCTTCAGTACCAAGTATACATACTTCTCATTTAAAACACTAAAGGGACATAGTTGATAAGTAATGCTCTTTACACATTATTCTTTCCAGTAAAATTCTTATATACATGTGTACTACATAGAGTCAGCAAGTGTTGACATATTAATCATTACTTATCACATATAAGTAAAGTTACATAAGTCGGTCTATAATTGATTTCGTGTAATTCCTGACATATAATGTTCTTTTTCTTGTACTTGCACACATACCGTATTTTATCTCAAATTGACCAACTTTCAAGTAAGTGAAGTCAATTTAATTCAAATTATATTATATGCGAGATAAAGACGTGCAATAACATATCTGCACTAAATTTGGCATTATATTCCTCTTTTTTCTTATCCCACAGCTTCTTTAACCTCCTTGGGGTGTGTGTCTATATATATTAACAAAATGGTTAATTTACTTCATTTGGTGTAATAATGCAGAGGGGCAGTGGAAGAAAATAGCATACCCTTTTGAGTTGGTGAAAAGTGGAGGAGTTGAAGGGGAAACAACACTAAAGGACATAAATAACCATATGCTAATGAGCCCATCAAAGCCGATTCCACACCCTGTGTCTCTGTGTTTGGGAGACTCCGGGGTTCGGCCACTCCCTTCACCTCGTAGTTTTGGTATGTCAGGAAAGGAAGTAATAGCCCTCACAAGGATTCAAACTCAGGGTCGAGGTTCCATAACCATTATGAGGACAAAAGGCTAAGAGGAAGACTTGAGAGTGAAGTGCTTTTGTGTAAAAACAAGTTGTCATAGTTTTAATAGAGTTGGTTGCCATGTATGATATCCAAAACTGTATTGAAGAGCAGAGTGAAGGCGTTACTTTGTAGTTTCATGGTATAAATTGTAAGGTATAGTGAATAGTGAATATGGTTGGCAAGATTTGAGATCTATTGAATGAGTTTGTACTACCCTAAGCAATACAATGCTTGACTTATTTACGAAAAAAGTTTTGGTATTGACGAACATCTCTATTAGCTGCTGCTACTAATAATAAATTAAATTTTTGGTGGAGATATAGTAAATTACTCTGAAATGGTGAAATTACAATTTACAAGGAGAGCACTTTATTTATTTTATTTTTCAATTATTGATAGCTACATCTTATGTATTAGTATTAAATGGTATTTTCAATTATTGATGGCTACATCTTATGCATTAGAATTAAATGGTAACGAAGATGGTCATTTATTTTTTAATACAATGATAGGAACATAAAATAAGAAAGGATGTCTTTATAATTTTGTCATGACTCGTGAATTGAATATAATTTATGCTCATAAGTTGCTTTCTTATCTACGATTTTATCTGCTATAAGTTCTTATTAAACCCTCTAAAACAGATTAGATTTCGGATGATGTTTATATCCCCCTCTATTTATGCGAAATAGAACACCAACCAGCACCTTTTTCAGCTGGATTGTGCAAGATTTGGAAGAATTAATTGAGAAAGAAAGGAATGATGATTGTTAATTAATGCTCATCAAGACTACAAGTACCCCACAATGGACATGATGGGTATGGATTTGAAATTGGATTGCTTTAACCTTCAATGGCCCGCTTGGTCTGCAGAATCCACAAACATATCAGTAAATGGCGACAAAGACAATTGTAATTTCATGTAATCCAGGAAAATACATCTATTTCATAGACCATAGCATAGACTTCAGGTTACAAATCAGGAGATTCGAAGCAACAGAAAGAAAACAGAATTACACTATACGTTATCCCCTCACATGACGCTACCTATATTGGTCAATCCAATTTTCGTCCACCAAGTGCAAGTCAGAAGCAAAAATAGGGAAGCTTTTTAATAAACTTTCTTCATTGATGCGAAGTTATCCGGCACTTGACACAAGCAAGCCATTAGCAAAGTCTTTCCCTACTTCCAACTAGATCCACCAAGTCTAATTACCTCTGCACCTCCATTATCGCTTCTAGGAACGCTCTCTATGTTGGCATCTCCCTTATCACCCAAATCACCATATATATCCTCAAGTTCAGCGAGATTACTAGATGCATATGTCTTGTCCTTGCCTCCATCTCTCTGAGGACTAGAATGAGAATCAAACCGTGCAGTACCGACCTGAGAGCTTTGACTTCTGCTCCTGCGTCAACTCATGCTCCTACTGTGATAGTGCCTTCTACCATTGTGGTCAGTGTTGACACATTCCCAGTTGCTTCTCTCTCTGCGTACCTAGACCTACTAACATAATCATAACTTCGTTCTCTATCACTTTTTCGCTCCCTATCTCTATCTCTGACTCTATACCTCTCCCAGTCTCGATCTCTGTCCCTGTATCTTTCGTGGTCATGGTCTCTGTTCTTGTCCTACTCCCAATCCCTGTCCCTATCCAGATCCCGATCCCTGTCTCTGCATCATTCTGTGCCTCTGTCCTCATCACGATACTCTTGGTTCTGGTTGTGATGGCTACTTGGAGATTTTCTTAGGTCATCAGTTCCATTTCTTTCATAATGAGAAGGTATGGCACCGTGTATAGATCATGAGTCCCTTGTTGAGGCACAATGTGGGGCCCGCTGACCAAAAGAGACTGAAAGGGAAGATTTGACAGAAAGTGGTCTACGAGCAGTGTCATCTGAAGGTGCGGTGGAGAGCTTTAGTTTCTCAAGATTAGCCATGACTTGCCGCATGAAAGGAACAGGGATGCGGGTAAAGAGTGTGTCAAAGTAATACTGCACTAGCAGAAATACTCATCAATGCACTCCATCACAGTAAAGTTAATAACATGATAATCAAAGAGTCAAAGGAAACTAAGTAACTGCAGCTATTAAGCTTTGTCAATGATGATGGCATATTATGTACAAAGCACAAAGTATCCAAAATCACAAAACATCAACACTTAGATTATCACCGAAGAACAAAATAATCAGTTTAAAGGAGTTAGCAACCATTTAACAGCAAGTTGTAGGAAGAAAATTAAAGGACCTACCAGAAACCATCACACATTTGCTTTCATTCCACTTTTACCTAATTCACTACTTGCTATGGAAGACCCATAAGGAAGGTCTCTCACTAGAAAAGAGAAACAATGTAACTTGTCTAGTTACTAATGAGGTCATGGCAGGCATAGAATGTAATTATCAAAAGATAGTTCTAATCGGCGATTAGAAGAAAAGGCTGGATTCTTTTCATCCAGTTCTATCAACAATTACTGGCAGGTACAAAAGTTTTATGTCCAAAGATATTGAAAGCACCTCATACGACTGTCACTCCAAATTATGAGATGAGCATGGACGTGTCTGCTTTTGCAATTCCGTGATGCATCTGGATTCTAAAAGGAGAGCTCTGAAGACAGAAATCTCAGTTAAACTAGTCAACACTTGAGTCAAATGAATTTCCCTATTGTTTTGCACAAGAAATTAGGTTAAAAATCACAATGTCA
>JAIUCU010000050.1:0-21416 GCA_020226215.1 Sindora glabra
AAAACAGAGGAGTCCCTGCTGCTAAACTCAACTCATAAGCAAGGATTAAAACTATTAGTGAATTGGAGAACCTGTCAATAGCTTAACATTGCTCTGGCCAGACAAAGTTGAAGGCGTTGAACTAATTCCTTGCAGATGCGTAGACAGTAAGTAGAAGAATGAATAGTGGTTATCAGACTCCAATCTTGTATGAATTCAGTCTTGGCTTTAGAGTTCTACGGATAAGCAGATGAACAAGCTACGAAATCCGTGAAAGAGAAGAAGAAAAAGATAGGCGTTAGCCTGAGAAGTATTTAGAGGGACTCTCCTATCATAGAGAGGACTTAAATCCCCCCTGTTAACTCAAAGGGAGAATTAGTAGTCATAATAGAACACAAATTAAGATATGAAAATAAATACGCAAGGGTATTCAGCATTGTTGATGTGTGTTGAATTATCGATTTTGTGGCAGACTTACACATTTACAAGTACCCATGTTCTATTGGTTTCAATGTGTTTTCATGTTGATAGTCAGTGGCCACAAAAGCAAGACTTGTCATACTTTCAAATTAAATTATCAAACAGAAGACGGGTTAGAAGCCAGAGGTCATGTCTATTTTCTCCATTCGGATCTTTAATATTTCATTTTCTGACTTTGTCATTCTTCCTTCTAATTTTTAATTGTTTCCTTAATATAAATTACGTACTATAAATCCACCCAATCGACCATCTAACCACCCTCTTTTACTTTGCTCAATCCAAACAAAAAAAAAAAATTAGACAAAACATGGATTTATATGACCTAGACATTACATACTTCAAGTTTGCTTTTTTCTTCTTTTAGTAATTCTTCAATCACAATTCATATTCCTAAGAAAATTCCAAAAGTCTCTCTCTCAGTTCCAAAAATACAGACTACCGCCAAAGCAGTTTATCAGGAAGTGAACAACAAATCCTAAGAGAGGCTATTCCGGAATATCTGAAAAAGTCAGGCATGCCATCTCAATTGTAGTCACTTGCAGTGTTGTTCCTTTATGGTAAAGAATTGCTTATTATTGATCGTGATCGAGTGTCTCCAACACACAACCGCCATAAATTTGTTCTAGATCATTAAATAATCTAACAGGTTAGTAAAAGCTCGTTAACAATCGACAATTTATTTTAACGTAATATTGGTATGCAGATTCATGAGCACAACTTGTGAAATTTAACGATAACGTCAACATCGACCTGATTTATAACCAGCATAAGACTTTAGGTAACTGAGAAAGCTACTAGTAACGAAATGATTTGACTAGTCCCGAAATTGTCTTTCGAGAGCTAAAAAAGGTTAAATACATGGATAATCACTTACATTGAACAAGCAACGTAACGATTGGGAAACCACTTGAAATGTTGTTTCCGATCAATACACCTAGAAACGTTGCTCAGATAGCTACCAAACATCATAATATTCTTCAAACATTTGAAAAATACATCCTTCATTGAATTTGTCGGTGCAAACAAGCATAATGAATACTTTCCATTGTCATCATGATAAAGATCCTCTCTTATTTTTATTGCGTTAAGGTCTCTCTAAGCCTCGAGATGGTCTTTTGACCACACACTATCATCCAACAGGATGTAAATGATATTTTCACTTTCACTTTTTGATATGCATAAATGTCAAGATTAAGACCCAACATATTAGTCTCCCAATACGGAAGATGGAAGAATGTGGACTTCTCTATCCATCATTGCAAGTTAAGTACTCTTTTTTTTCCACCAAACTCGTTTCTTTTTGGTATCCTCTTCAATTGAATTTCCAAATGCAACATCAATGTCTTCTCATTATAGGAAAAAACAGCTATACAAGTGACAAAAGTCATCAGTATAAAGCAATATGTCATTGATAAAAGTTAGTGCAAAGAATATTATCATTGGAAATGAGTTGTTGGTGAAACCACGTGCTTGTAATTACCTATACAGATGACTTTCTAAGTCATCACAACAGATTGAACTATACAGAAGACATCGGTGTATTGTCTATCGGAAGTCAATGATAATAGATTTATATAGATGATATGTCATCAATATAAATAATCACCTAGGATGAAAAATGTTGTCTGTATAAAGATTTTTCATTCTTTATTTTAAAAAATTTACACCTATTAAGGCAACAAATATTATTTATATAATTTTTTTCTAAATTTACATCTTTCAAGATAACAAATGTTGCTTATATAGAGATTTTTTTCATTTTTTTAAAATTTTATACTTATTTTTTAGAAATTATTTTCAATTGCAAGTATTATGAAGCAAATTGACAACATTCCCAAATATTTCTTTTATAATTACTAACAATTTAAAATATTATTATATAGATTACAATATTAAATGAGAACTAAGTTAATAATACAAAGTAAAATTATGGATGATATATAATAAGGAATCCCTATAACTACAATACATAACCAAATAAAATGACTAATGAAAAGTCAATGCACAATTTAAAAAGTTGCTAAATTAAATGATCATAAGTGTCATCAACAATGAAGTCAAAAGGCAAGTAGAAGGATAGCTATGAAATGAATCTAGTTACTATTGTCAAGGGAAGGACATCCAATAGTTGAGTAGGAAGAGTATGAGGGGTTAGATAGGTCAGATTGAAACCAAATTTGATTTATAGAGCCTTACTCAGCATCGTAAGCTCTATTTGAGTGTGCTGGTATAATTGCTTCTAATATGCAATGCGATACCACTATGCATGGTTAGCCCACTGATTCTAAGAAATGTAGCTCTGCATATCCTACTCCAATCCTATATCTCACTATTATTTGGAAAGAAATATTGTAGTTAATGAGCTACTAATAAGATGCCATATGACACCTAACAAGCATGTGACTAATCGCCTTCCTATACCCTTAATGAGTACCTAACATTTCATTAGTAATGGCAAGCTGATCTATCTTCCTTAAACTTACTAAGGTGCTATTGAAAGCATCACTAGACTACAATGATCATTGGATGCTCAATTCTTATATCTTAACCTTGATTTTTCAACAAAAAATAATAGAATTACACAAAAAGTCTTTCCCATGATAATTAAAATTAGGGAATAAGAATTTAATTACTTACATAAGCATCTTAAGCATCTAGATGCACCCACTCTCTCAATTGAAATATATGATGCTTATGCTTGTTCTCCCTTACTAGTTATAACTCACTAATTTTCTCATTTCACTGTGCTAATTTTAAAACAAGTCATAAAAGATCTTCAACAATATCAAATTTTAGGAATTTTAACTTAAAATACCTTATTATGTCTCTATATCACAATAAACATTGATCCATGGTGATTATTATGCACCTTCTTCAACCTATACTATTTACATCATCCTTACTCTATGCTCCTCAATTATTAAAGGTGTATAACTTATCCCAATAATCAAAATGGACATCCATGGGAACTACCTACCTTAGGCTATGCAAATTGTGAATGTCATTGTGAAATGTTTTATGCAGCACTGTCTTCTAATTTTGGTATCAATTGGATGCTATCCACTTTGTATCGACAATCACAATGCTTCACTCTTCCGATAAAATGTTAATAAATTTGAAATGTAACTACATTGAAAAGCATGCAACAATCATGTAATTATTGTATCAAATAATTTTAACATCAAACATAAAATAATAAAGAAAATACGTTCAATAATACTTACACAAATTCCTTATACAACATATTCCTTTTACTCCTCAAGTATCTTCCTTTAAGACTTATGGAAAGGCTCACAATGCAGCCTAACTAGCATTCCTATATCACATGCAAAGTGCTTTGAGTTTTGATCCACTAATTGCTTAGTATCTATCTTATCAAAATGTGCTTGTAGTGGTTTATTATTATTCTTCAAGATTTTTTTTATAAAGGCTCAAGGACCTTGATTTATTGCAAAACCATCAACTTGATGCATTTTTCAAATATAATACAATTTTAATAGCACATATTTATAGAGGACAAAATGAATAATATGATATAAACAAATTTACCTATCTCATATTGTAAAAGGAATGTGGGTAGGGTCACATGGTGGGCTAGCTCCCTCATATCTTCTATAATGGTGTGGCATAACATTAACCATAGCTATTAAGAAATATGAATAGTAATCTTTATTAAAGACATGTTTAAAATAATTATGACAACATAACATCAATAATATTTATTATAAAATATCACATTTATACCTTTATGCAATTATGATGTCAAAAGCAAAAAATTCTAAATCCCAATCTGAGTCATTGGTACTAAATGTAACATAGTCATTTCTTTTTATCATCAGTTTCACCATCATTATCAAACCATAAAAGCTCTTCCACTATGTAACCATGAACCATTTTATCTTTAAAATATCATTGTATTTATGAAGTCATCAACATCTTATACGACAGGACAAATATCTCCAGAAGATGAAACACACTAAGGATCATTGTTTTGACTCATTAAGGTAAGAAAGTCGAAATATTCAAGGTCAACTATGATGGTGAAGTTTAAGGATTTAATGCCTATAAATATGAAACTCCATGAAAACTAACATCATCATCTAAAAGATTCTATATAGTAAGATAATCACATTAGTTATGACTCTTCAATTGGGTCTATTAAGAAGAACATCAATATAGTAAATTTGTTTTGTTTGAAATGCAAGTATATACAAATCATCTTCATGCCACTAAGTATTGACAAAGATACTTGTTATGCTTTTGTTAATGATAATTTTCTTCTCTTTAGTTTTGAAATCATACCATTTAGGCTTGAATAGTTTCATAAAGCAATTATTCAAATAAGTTAACTTTATGATATTCCCCAAAAGATAATAAAATATGTTTTCTTCAATCACAGCTATAGAAATTTCACTTTTTTGTGTCTTATGCCTAGAACTTAAGTAGTTATAAATCAAACTCTATTTTTTACATATACTCAACATAACGTGACCATAAAACTTGGTACAGAAGCAAGTAATAGTAGTTCATTATTTACCTTTAGGAATCCATTCTTGTGTAGGTGTTACATTCATAAAATTTATTTGCCATAACAATATTAAAATAAGTAAAAAAGGAAAAATTAGAAATTTTATGGAAATAAATGTAAGAAGAAATCACTTTAGAGTAAAACTAAAAAAGAAACTTGGTTTTTTATAGTTAACTAATATTTTTACCACCATTTGCTTACAATTATCTCATGTATTCACTACATAATACAAGTTGTCCATTAAAAAGAATGACTTCAAAGAAAGAGTGAATAGCTTGATATAATTACTCTAGATACTTTTGAATATCAATTTTGTTATTTAGGATGTACTATAATGTAATATCATGATATCTCCTATCAAAGTGAACAAAGTTTTTTCTTTTGATAGGTCAACATTGATATATGAATAATAACAATCTCCTTTCTACTTTAACCTAAACCACATTCTGGTTTCATTTAAGTTGATTGAGTTTAGTTTCTACCCTTTGCAAATATATGGAATAAAATGTTAATACTTCATTTATAACATAGTCTTTAGTGATAGAACCCTCAAGTCTAACATCATTCTTTACATAGTCCTTTAGCTTCTTGATGTATCTTTTGTACAAGTACATCCACTAAAAATGAATAAGTCCTTAGCAATGCTTTTTTAAGCTAGTATAATAACAAGAGCATCATTATGTGAAGGAATATTAGATGGTATATATTTTCAAGTTTATAGAGAATGATAACAACGTTTTCCTTAACTTGCTCAACATCCTTCTTGTTTAGAGTTCTAGTGAAGATTTGATTGAAGTGATTACAAATCTCAACAATCAAACATGATAATTCTTTTGACAAAAATGCTCATATTGCAAGTGTTAATAATTGTTGCATAATGACATAATAGTCATGAGATTTCAACTTTTTTATTTTGGTATCATTATTAGTCAGATTCTGCCTTAGATTACTAATAAACCTATTAGGAAATTAGGGATCTTTAATAAATTAGCAAAACTATCGTCAATCTTCAAGGTTAAACATGTATTTAGCATGTCGTTTCATTAAATTATTCCTTTCTTCATATAGTTGTAGGTTTACTATTATATTCATGTCAGCCATATCATGTCTTACATTATATGTGTCCTTTGTTCAATGTCTAATAGTGTTCCTATAATGCTATTATATAAATTCTTCTCAACATGCATCATATAAATGTTATGCCTTAATTTCATTATTGGCTAGTAAGAAATTTCAAAAAGTATGCTCTTTTTTTACTCTAATTAAGCTCATCTACACCTCTCTTTCATTTCACTCCACCATATTTCATGTGTTTTCTTGGAAGTCTCTAACCTAATCTACTTAATTGGTCCATGATCAAGTCATTAAATAATTTCATTGGGGAGCTTTCCTTTTAATCTTCCCATTGAACTCTCATTAAATAATTTCCCTAGGGAGCTTTCCTCTTAATCTTCCCATTGAACTCTTTCTTATTTCACCATGCATGACTAATTAGAAGAAAGCTACAATGACCAACATAAGTTATTTTTCCTCTAACTTGCATTGATGGAGTATCTTTGTTGCAAGTAAGGAATGCTTTGTATCCTTATATACTCTATCCAGAAATATTACTTAATGTAGGAAAATCATTTATAGTCTATAACAATGTTGCTAGTGTCATAAACATAATATTGGTAGTAGCATCGCAAGTTTTAACTCTTGTCTCCTATAATTGTTTCAATTCTTCTACAAGTGGCCTTAGGAAGATATCTATATCTTTTCCCAAATCCTATGGTATAAGGATTGATAGATATAGGATAGAAAAATTAGCTCCTTTAGATAAAGCAATGAAGGAAAGTTGTAGCTCCTTTGCATGCTATAAGAAAAGCCCACATCACCAAAAGAATTTAATCTATGTGCATTTAAACTTAGTTGCACATTCTTAGGTCCTATTAAGGAATGAAGATGTCTTCTATTGGAACTTTGCCAAACTTTTCTATTAATAGGATGTTGCATGATCCCATCTTCATTGACTATCCTATATAATGCCATGCCATATCCTTTATAATGTTCTTCAAACCATGCAATTGCTTCAACCTAAGGGCTAATGTAAAATACCATAGAACTTTGTGAGCCACCTTTTTTCCCTTTAATTTTTTTATCAATCCAATAGCTTTCCCTATAACTTAGATAGTTTTCCTTTATAGCATGCTCTTTCTAGAAAAGCATACAATTATACTTGTAAACATGAATTGACTTATACCTTAACCCTAATTTATTTTAATAATTTATTCTTTTGGAAGTGTTTCCTTTAATAACTTTAGAAATGAACCATACAATTTATTGGGCCATTTATGAAGTACTTTCATATTCATAAGCATCACTTAAAATTTGTGCAACAGAGATATAATTCTATTTTGACTTCTATAAATAGATCACTAAAGCTTTGGCTATAAGATATGTTTCCTTTTAAGGTGTCATCAGAGCTTTCTCCATTGTTCTTAATTGTTTGATCAGTGATATAAGAGTCAATGAAGTTATATATGATGTTAACCACCTTGTCCACATCCTCAAGAAATGCCCAATGCATAGCCTCTATAGTTGATACATTCTCTTTACCATGACGGACCTAATTTATGTAAAACAAATTAAATCCAATGTTTATTATGTGTTCCAAACATATTTACCCTCTTCTTGCATGAATATCTTACCAATCTTTGTCATCAATGAAGCTTTTGAATCTTTCAACAAATGTAGAAGCACCATACAAGTACTCATTGGATTGGTAATCTTATAAAATTATCTAGCTTTTGTCAATAAACATGTTATAATAGGCCATCAACACAATAAGTTATTATATAATTCAATCTTGCATGCACATTTATTATATGTCATAAATACACCTTATCACCCTAACTTTAAAAGGTAAAATCCTATCTCATTTGAGATATTTCTACAATTATTATTGCAATTTATCCACAATATGTTTCCTAAATATAGAAATTTTGGCAACATCTTCCCAAAATTCTCTAAGGGTGTAGACTATACATTGATATAGTACACACCTAAAGAATAAAGAAAAGAAAGAAATTTGTATAATGTGAAATGATGAGCAAATAAGTTGACAATAATTTCTAAAGGACTTATATATCCCAAACTATCACAAGTTTTAAGACAATTCAAGGTTTGGTGAGTCTACAATGACTAACCAATCCTTAAAGAGATCTAAGGTTACAATGTAAGTGCATTTCAATTTAAAATTATTGTAATTTTACAATTGCAATAATTTTAACTATATAATATATTCACTTTTCAAGCTCATTTACATGAAGCTAAATTCTTAATATTCATTATCCTACTCAAGATTAATAATAAATTAGTGACAATAATTATTTTCTTACATTGAACTCCTTAATATAATCTTTAACATTAAATTAACAAGAAGCTAATGTTTGATTTTTTATATTTTATTATTTTGATTTCCAAAGATTATGTATCTTATTTTTTTAATTTTTTTTATCTCAAATTGAATGCCTTTATAAGTTTATAATTTTAAAGTTTACTTATTCAATTATGTGATATCTTCTTATTCTTTATATTAATATAAGTCTTCTACTCATTTACTATTTTGCAAAAAAATTTCATCATTTTTTCACTATATTATTTAAAATTAACTTTAAATATTTATTGAATATCTTTTTTTAATTTATTGATGTTTTAACAATTTGATAATTTTATTATTTAAATTTTTATATTTCCATTACTTTGGTTTTTCAAATGTATTTTTATTTAATATTTTATTTCTTTCAATTTTCTTTTAATTTTAATTAATGTTGCTTTATTCTATAATTTTATAGTTTATTTATTGTCCCAATATTAACATATTCTTCTTTTCACTAAATTAGCATATAATTATTATGAATTTAGTACAATGCATAGATTTTGCTCCTAATCAAATCCCATTCATTACTTTATTTAAAATTAACTCTAAATCTATATATTTCAATATTTTATTTTTCTAAGTTAATTAATAGTATGCATTTTTCAATTATTTATTATTTTATATTATTTAATTATTTAATTATTGTTATTGCTTAATTATTTAGTACTTTACATCATTATGTAAATTATTAAATATTTTATATCATCAAAAATATTATATTATGATAACTTTAATTTTAGTGCCATCATTATTTAATGTTTTCTTCTTTGTTGCATGAACAACATTTTATTTCTATAAGATTCATGTTTGAAAAGAACTTTTAACAAAATTCATCCTCCTATCAGATATTAAACTCACCAATAAACATAAGAAAATTTGGAAAGTAACAATTTTACCAACTAATACAATAGGGCATTAAAAAATTCACACTTATATATTATATCAATATCATTAGATTTTTAAATTAATAAATATAAGAAGCTTTAAAAAGAAATGATTTTATCAATAAGAAGAAACACATCTCATGTTAACTTATCTATAAATGGTCAGATAAAAAAAATTCTAGAAGAAATTTAAGCCTACCTTAATGGGAGGATGAAGGCAAGAAAGAAAACTATCAATGTAGTAACTATTGGTGTGTGTCCTAGGATCTAATTATAAAATTCTTGTAATAATTATCCCTAGAATAATTTTACTATCCCTAAAATATCTCTAGTCGAGTATTATTGCGAAAAGGATAGCAATAGTATATTAAGAATAGTATATATCACAACTGATAATTCTGAACTATGGACATGTGATATCAAGTCAATAATGGGTACATTGTTAGTGAACTGATGTATTCAACTAACCCGCTATGAGAATATTATATGAATTATCATGTGCCATTAGCTATTCTCATATGAACATATTGCACATAATCCTTTAACATGAAGTTATTATTGTTCCTTACATGAGAAGTCACACACTTTGATGTCATCCTATGTTACCTTTAATCAGGATGATGTGTAGGGCATTGATTAGGTATGTCATGAATCATGCAAAGGGATATGAGTGATATAGATGGGATTTTGTTCCTCTTATATATAAGGAGAGGTATCCTTAGGCTCTTTGATTAAGTAAGACTAAGATATGCATAACCATGCTTAAATGGATCAATATGTGATATTGATCATTTATTTAAATTAGTCTATTTGATATTAAGAAATGTAGATTGAACATTGACAAGGATGACACATGTTATGCCTTTAGTTCGATTTGGATATCATTACAAAAAGGATTGTATTGCAAAGTGTTGTCCACACATTAAGTAAATGTCAAATCATGGACATTCTTACTACTTGGGTAGTAGTGATGTATTACTAGATGCTATTCATTATCTATGATTCATGAATGGGTCATTGCCAACATAATAAAAACCTAGAAGATCATAAAAAAGAGGTAGGAATGAGATAATAATTAATTAGGTTTTAGTTGGACTATAATACTATTAATTGGGCTTGTTATTTAGTGCATATATATATTATCAAAGTAACAATATATATATTCACATAATATATACTACATTATGTGATATTATTTGATATTAAAGTAATATCAGATAATTATGCCATTTGATATTAGATAATTATATTATGGAATAATATTATTATCTAATTATATTTAATTATTAATATTAAAGTAATATTAGATAACTAACTAATAAGCCCTATCTTTCCTCACTCTTTCATCATGATAGGGATAAAGTATTAGTGATTGAATGAAATTGAGTAAATGAAAATGATTTCCTAGTAAGACTAGGAAAGTGGCTTGCCTTTAGTTTTATAAAAGGGCATGAAGGCATCACTTCTTTAGAAAAAAATATCTATTACCACCAGAAAAAGTGTATTAAACCTTAAAATCGCACTAAACCCTAACCCCTTGTAAGAGAGATGTTTCCTAGCAAATTCGTGGAAGTTGAAAAGTCATCATTCACTTTGTGTAGATATTGTAAAGGCACCATTACTTGATTATGCTTGTGATTCAAATTTACACTTTAAGAGGTAATCCTTGATTCTTAATTTATGTCTCTATACATTGATTTTGGAAAGGTTTCACATAACAAATGTTTTTAAAAAGCTATTGTGGTTAAGTATATGCGAAACCTAATAGTAAAAGTAACACAATTTGAGCTTTTTTAAAAATCAAAATAAGGAAATATAAAAGAGAATGAAAAATTTAGCAAAAATAACATAAAACTGCTAAAGAAACTAACCTGAGAAAACTCCCAAAACCCAAATGAAAAAGCTCTAAATATATGACCATGGTAGAAAATGGTGCTTTGAGCATCTTATAATATATACTCTTTATTAATGACATCTTTCTTGGTCATTGGGAAAACTTGTCTAAAATTAAAATGAGGGTACATGTATACTCTTATTTTTCCTAAACCTTATTTAGATAACTATCATTTATAATAGCTTCTTAAATTTCTTTTTTTAAAAAAGAAGTACACAGATGACATGTTATTTGTATAAGGTTTGTTAAATAATTCCTAGCAACATTGGTGCTTTAGTTTGTAAGTGACCTATCTAAACACCAAGTCATCAACATTGTGTTTTTAATTTTTGTTTAAAAAAAAACTACATAGATGACATTACATTTGTCTAGGTTCCCCCCCCATATTTGACACCAAATTATGGTGCAACATTTTCCATAAAGCCTATAGAGATGACATGTGTTGGGATTGGAAGCTAAATAAGTGCAATGGAATAAACTGATCCCAGCCAATGGATCCATATTAAAAGTTAAATTAGAATAATAATTTTATCAATACCTTTGATGATGACTCAAGAACTCAGTTGTTCATCACCTCTTCAGCTTCTTTTTGGTTGAAGACTTCAAGGTATCCATACAAACCCGTGAATTATCAATGAATGTCCACACAAACACTAGTTAAAATTGTTCTCTTTTGCCTTGTAGTGCTAGCTACACCTCTTCAAGGGTTTTCGTCTAGGAGAGGTGCTAAGATTTTTTTATGCTTAGGATGCGTGAATTATAAACTTATTATTATCCAACAAGCCTATTTAAATAGGTACATAAAAAATTCTAACTATTTAGGCTTTGTTCCATGTATAATTATGGGCTTATTATTGGGCCTTATAATTATAACATGGAATTCCTAAATATTAGGCCTAAATAATTTGGTCCATTAATTCCAAATCTACTAGGCTCTAATTGTGCGATCCTACAAGGTCTCATTATGTTGGTAATGATTATTAATCATATTAATGATCATAAATAATGAGCAATATCTAGCAACATATCATTGTTATCAAAGTAATGAGAAAGTTAGTGATTTAACTAAACATTTACACGTAATCATTATCTATGTCCTTTTGTCCTAAATATCTAGATTGAGTGCAAGACATGGACTGTGTCATTCCTGTATAGCCCAATCATAAGGTTTCTTGATTCCTAAGTAAGCTAACTGAAACAAATGTAATTAATATCCCATATTAATTCATCTGAGCATGACCATGCATTTTCTTAACTTTACTTAATCAAGGGGCCCACAGATGTAACTCTTGTTATATAGGAGGAACAAATTCCATCTTGACCACACAAATCCCTCTGCATGATATGTGACATATCCAATAACTACCCTTGCATTCACTCAACCATGAGTGATATAGAATAATATCAAAATATGAAACTTACATGTAGGGAACCTTGGCGATCTCAGGTTAAAGGACCATTGTAATAATAATCACTAAGAATTATTTATGACACTCATATAACGATCCATGTAGTGTTCTTACGATGAGTCAGTTCAGTATACAAGTTTTCTAACTTGTACTCACATGCAGACTTAATATCTTATATAAGTCACCACACATGCTAGTCTTAATATATCAAAGCAACCTAATCCATAATGATATATGACTAGGGACATTTAAGAATACAATTATTCTAAGGTTATTATCATGATTCAATTTATTACGTAGACAATATATATATATATATGATAATTGGAATTGACATTAAAATAACAGGATTCAAATTTACAATCATCAATATGATTGGTTTTAAGGCATATACACTAACAATATATCATTTATATAAATTATTTTTATAATTTTTTAAATTTTTTCAAAAAATTTATACTAATGGCCAAATTAAAGCTATCACTATAGAGGTCATCCAATAGAGTATAATTCTTGTAGAGCTACCTATTTCAATAATCCAATGCTTGATGATAATTTTAGGTAGTTCCTAAGCTCATGTCACATCAAATGGAAGCCTCATTAGATGAATTCTATGATGTTGTTCTAGATAATGATGATGCCCTAAGAACACCATTTTCTACTATAACGCAATTATAGTGAATTTGCATCAAAGTTATAGTTTAGGCAAGCTATTCCAATGTGTGTTAAGGAAAGTCACTTATTGTTCACATTACTATTGCTCACACTTTGAATGTTTCACCATGGAAACATCATATGTATCCATATAGTCCATCTATAACTCCTCCAACACTTTTACAAGAGATTGCAAACAAACATCTATGTCATTTCCTAACAATTTTAAACCTAAAATGACCCTTAAGTAAACAAAGGAAGTTGGCTTTCTATACATCTAGAGAGGTAAGTTGCATAGTATTAGAATTATAGGCTAAATGTTATAATTAATTCTCATGTTCCTAAAAAGATTGAAACCACCACTTGTTGGACTGAAGCAAACACAATGAGGATCTATTATAAATTTCAAGTTAGTTATTTAAATCTTTTCCATGCTTCAAAATTTCTTGGATACATTATCATGCCATCTTCATTACTTTCACTTACATGCCATCTTATAGAATTTAGTAGAAGTTGAGTCTATCCTCCCATTAGGCACCTTATCATTGTTATTGAAAATTTCATAAGTTATCATTGGCTGTTCTCTAACACCTTGAATGTTATTAAATCCGAATGCATTGTTCTGCATATTTCTATAGGATTTTATGATGTTTCTATAGAGTTATGATGATTTCCTGTGACATGTGTTATACTACAAAAAGGCTTCAAGTATATTATCTTTCCTATGCCAAATTCACTTAGTGCACCCAATCATAAATTACTTTCTAGTTAAATGGTTTAATGCCTTAGCTCTAGTTAACCACTTTCTAAATTTATGAGGCCAACAAGAGCATAAGATTCTCTCTACAGCAAATGCTCAGTTATATGTGCAACCAAGGAACTTATGTAATCCTTCATTGTATTCATGGGTATTCTTTCTCCAATCAATCCATAATTTACACATATAAAAAAAGTGTTAATTTCAAAATTAATATTTGAAATTGAATGGATTACATTGGGAGAAGTTCAATAATTTTGTACATTAAAAATATATAGGTGCATGGACTTCTTAACTAGGCTAGCTATATGTATGTTGCTACTAATTAGTTAGTGTTTATGAGAAGTTGAGACTTTAGGTAATTTGTTCCACTTTTGTGAATCAATTAGTGCATAAATTTCAAGTGTTTCTACTTCGAATGGAAAATGGAAGTGTAAACCGTTTAATTTCAAGCATACTATGATGTGCAAATTTCACATAGTTTTTCTACTTACGATGGAAAATGTTGTCATTAATGATCATAACATTGTTCTCTTGTATACGAGTGGGGGTTTCTTTATTTTTCTAATTTCATGTTACATCATCCACATTCATTATCAACACTTTACATGTGAAGGAGGAATCGGCTATGAAGCTTATAAATCTATTAATAGTTATGCAATACATTTCTAAGAAACCTTTTTTATGTTTAATTTTCACTATTTTTCCATAGCCTTTGTGCTAATCAATCTAAATCAATACAATTGACTAATTATATTTATTTATTTGCACTAGAAGAAATTTAACCCATTAACGCAACACATATACTAACAACATTTTCTCAATTATTGTTATATGTGTAAAAGTTGTATAATAAGAGATTTGGTGCTAAAAATAGGTTTAACAATCATATTGCGATGATAATGTCATTGCTAAAGAGATGATAAAAATTGAAAAATTTTGGAAAATGAAGTAAATTTTTTCAAAAAATAACTCTATACTAATGACATTATCGTCATCATTAGTATATATTAGTTAAATTGTCATGGAACAAATTTATCTTTTTCAAAAAATGAAATATTTAATGATGGAACCTATTATGATGACAAGGTTGTCATTATATTTTCCTCAAAAAAATGTGGTTTGTAACAATTTCCACCAACCTTAATGAAATTGACGTCACAATAAGGTTGCATAGGAAATAGAGAAGACACTAGCATAGATATATTTTCAAGGAACATAGAGTGATGATCAAGGTTTTCATTTAGTGAGTACATAATCATCATAATACATTTGCATGGAGAGTGGAAAAGAAGAAGTTAGGGTTAAATTTTTAGAAACTATATATCAATGATTGAATTTATTATTTAATGGTGAGAGAGTTGTTGTGATTAATAAAATTGCATGGGGAATGGGGATGGCACAATCAAATTTAGATCTTCAAGGGCTATATAATGATGACTAAATTTTTTACTTAGCAAAGACTAATCAATAATTTTGCATAAGGAAATGAAAATGACGTAGTTAAATTCAAATTTTTATACAACATATCGTAACAACCAAATTTTTGTTTAATGATGACATTATTATCGCAATACATATTTTTCAATGATATAAAAAACGTCATTCGTATAGGAATGCATCAAAGGTAGCCATTTCTATTATCACTAATATTTGAAAGCCAAGGGAGAGAATAGATAGGAGTTGCACTATTTTTACCATTTCTAAGGTATATCTGTGCATATTCTATATTTCAATATTATTCTTTCATTATTGTATCTCATATTTTGCATCCTTGATTTTGTAAAATGTAGAGATTTTGCTACCTTACTTGCCAATCGCTGCCTTTTATTTATTTCCATCATCATTCTTCCATAGAGGTAAGCTTAGATTTAATTATATTACTCTCATTATTGGTTTTCTTTACATATGTTTGGTTGATATCTAATTTGAATATTTTGTTGATGTGAGATGTTTTATTTTTTTTGTTGTTACAATATTTTTTGAAAATTATATTGCTACATTTTTTTGGAAATTTTATAACTAATGACTAAAATGGTTTGACATATACATTTTTAGATGCAATTTATCTTAGGAAGAATTATGACAAAAACATTTGTTTTGAAAAATTTATTATAAGTAAAATTGTTACAAAGTTTTAACATTTTATAGATAATAATTAAATGTCCATGTTTTGGGTAAATATTTTCAATTTTGAAGGATGATATGTTAAAAAAAACTTTCTAAGCCATTTTCCATGTTAAGTATCCATAGTAAAATGTTATAGTTTATATAATTTTACATGTAGCAATCCAAGATAATAAAATTATATAATCATCATTATCATCATCATCATTTTTATTGTTATGTCTTGTACATCATAAGAAGTGACAATTAAGAGTGAAACAAGCTTTTAATTTAAAGAATACATTTTTATTTCAACAAACCACCCATATTAATTACCACATTTCCCCCCTGGCCCTCCAAACCTAAAACCAGATTTAAAGAAAGGACCTCCATATCCCCAATAGAATATATGATAACATCTCGTGTCAACATAGGTATGTGCTTTATCAAAATCTAAATCAACCTCTTGGTATGTTGAATCTACAAATTTAACTTGTCTATAATAGCAACATTTGTTACCATCAGGGTTAAAGAAATGACCACTTCCCATAGGAGGACTATTCCCATTTGGAGAAACAAACACCCATCCGCCATATTGAAGATGAGTGGCTCCTTGCTGCAAGTGAGAGAAAATCTCTTTGGGCCAGTAACCCACATGCACATAAT
This sequence comes from Sindora glabra, assembly GCA_020226215.1. NCBI lineage: Eukaryota > Viridiplantae > Streptophyta > Magnoliopsida > Fabales > Fabaceae > Sindora > Sindora glabra. Next base: position 16,779 of record JAIUCU010000050.1, read on the forward strand.
TGAATACTAGCCACCAATTAAGACTAGCTGGATCCTACAAATAATAATAACAATAGTAATAATAATAATAACTAACATAATAATTTTAATCCAATATCCATCAATATTATGTTAATATTTATTAGATGTGAATTTGTTCACACATATTAAGTATCATTTATGATATATGAGATAAAATCAATCTAAAATTAATGATAATTATTTATTTTCCAATTTGAATTATTTGAAATTAAGTAGTTATTGACATAAGTGCATTGAAAGCATTTAACATTTTCCTTCATAACATGCTATTAAAGTATTAAGTTATTGGTAAGTTTATTGCACTTACTTGTTTTATCAATATGTCTATCTCATAAACTTTCCCTCCATAGGTGGAAACTGGCTCAAGTTTTTGACCAAGATAAAAGTTAGAGTGAATTTGCACGAAACCAGGACATTGTATATTGTAGCAACCAGTTCTTTGATAGTTATCTTTCTACAACATCAATGATAACTTGTAAATTTCATCTCAATATCTATTAGTATCTAAGAAGGAGTGATTCAATGTTAGAGAGAAGTTTTATAAACTATCAAATTAAGTAAAATTTTACCGTCCAATATGTTGTGAATCGTGTGGCATTGTCACCATATAATCTTGGGTGCACCTACAAGATTAATAGTGAATAATATTCAAGTAATTGTGAAAGGTGACTAATAAAATCTACTTTACTTTTTTTTAAAAAAAAAATTGCATTTCAATGTTTTTTCCAAAGGAAATAGCCTTCCTTTGTTTACTATCCTACTTTATCTATTTTATCTTGTTTAAATATATGATAAGTTTAGCTTAGTGATAAACATGTAAATATGTAATTAGTATAGACTTGTGATAAAGATTTTTTTATCATTTATGAAAATAAAATTATTTTACCTTCTAAAAAAATTTGATTGTTCACTCATAAAATAATAAAATCAATAAAATAAAAAAATTGAAGGAAATGACATTTTAATTTTTCATACTATACTTAACATTTATTTTAAGATATTTTTTTAAGTGATGATTATTGAATCAAATAGTGAATACAATGAAATAATTGAAAAATATATTAAGCAAAAGGAGTAATTGTAATAGGAACTTACAAGAAGTACTTTAAAGTATACCAAACTTATATACTATTTATGTATGAAAAATAATCACATACTGCCCATCCTGCTTGTATAATGTTGAGGTCGGATAAGTCACCATGTTGAACACAAATATAAGATGCACTTATTTGGGAATCTACCACATGTGAATTATATATGTTATTTCGTGCTCTTGCTCCATGATATATATCTTCCCTCCTCGAATATTGAAGTGTAGCAAACTATTTGAATAGAAACAAATTTCAATATCTTGCACAAACAAATCATAGTCAATTTATACTTATCTTTCTTTCCTATAAATGAATGAAATTTCAACAATAATTTCTTGAAGTACTTATCTTCAATTATGCCCTAAATGTATTAAAAACTTAACCCCTATTGCAAGTAATTTAGTTAAGAAGGAAACTTACCTAGAAATTAAATGAGAAAATGATTAAAAAAGAGATATGAAAGACTCATATATCCTTTTGTCTTCTTTTTTATATTTGGATTTTAACAATTTTAAGCAAAACAAATCCAATTTTAAAAAAGGATATCTTCTCACAAAATACAACATTATTTTATGAAAACAATATTACAATATGCTCTTATAAGAATCACATATATAACACAATTAGAGCACTCAATAAGTAAGAAAAAAAAATGATAACTTACATGTTGGCCAGGATATGTGCTTGAAAATTTGTGAAAACTGGTATTACCTTTCTTCCTTTGGATAGGGACCTTCCCTAATGCACAACCTTCACCTTTTAAGCCAATATCATCATTGTTCAATGAATTAATTTTATCTCTTCTTGAATTCTTTGGAAAACTTGGATTCATCTACAATATTAAAATGCATAAAGGTCTTAAGGTTACTAATTAATAGTGCATCATCTACAAGACTGTGGGAGCATGTTTAGATATCTTAATATATAAGGGATGACAAGATCCGTACATATGATATTTATGAAAATAAAATTATTGAATTTTAGGTTATAATACAATCTATTGTTTCTCAATGTCCCAAGACTAGGGACCATGGTATTTCCAATGCATTTAACAAACATGAATTCAATTTTAAACTTTAACTAATGTATAAAATCAAAATTTTAAACAAACCATATTTTCAAAAGTTTTCTTTTGGATTGCACACTTTTTACATTTCTATAATGATGATTTATCAAATTATAGCTATATCATAGTATATATACACCTGAATTTTATGATTTTTAAGTGATGGATGAGAAAAAGCCGGTTGCTTATGTATATCCACACAATCAAAGTCATCAACATTATATTTGGCCTGCAAATTAGCAAGAAAGAAAAATTTTAATCCTCTTTTATGAATCAATATTCAAGTCAATTTGTTATTAACATTACACCTGAGGACATTATCATTAACAATAAAATAACCATGAGTATTGTAAAATATTTTTTTTAGACAATCACTCATTTGATAGTATATATGCCTATGTCTAATCACCTGAGTAATTTTCATTTTAAAGTTATTTTTAGGGTGGGTCTCCCCTCCACTTATTGTTGAAATTAAACTCAATAGAAACACTAACAACCGTAAATCCGTTGCTCCCTTCAAACTTATAATGAGTTTTCTAACAAGTGCATTGCTATCTCTTATGCTCTCATATTATATAAGGGTCCTTTCCTTCGGCCAAAAAAATATAATAATAATATAAAATCAAAATCCTTAAAAAATCAACAATGAAAAGTAATCAATGATTTATTTGATAAATCAATAATATATAATGAGCCATTAATTGTGGTAATTGCTTTCACAATGAAAGTGGTCATTAGTGCAATCATTTCTATGGTTGTTGACCTCCTAATGTGTGTTTCTTTTTTTTATTCGTCAATCCACTTACAAATTCATGGCCATAATTGTTTTTGACCAACGTATACTCATTAATTTCAATTTTTGGATAAATATGGGTGGATCTTTACTAACTTTGTTAAATAATACTTCCTCCATTTTTTAAGTATTATTTAATATTAATGCACAATAATTATAGATGACAATAAATAACATAAATTTTAGGAGAAATGATATTTAATTTATCAATATGCCCTCTACTCAAAGTCAATTGATAAGTAAAGTTATTAATCATTTATTTAAATAGTTAGGGTAATATTTGAAAGAAGACCACAAATACAATCTTGGTTTCTTGAAATGATAGATAAGCAAGAATAAATTTTTTCTTTAAAACTACACTTAAAAAGAAATTGAGGGAGTACTTATTGAGTCGATTCATGTGTAAGCACTTATATATTTAAAATTTTAGTTCTTCATGATAGGAATTCATCAAATGGAATGGAAAAAATAAATATAGAAGAAAAGTAGAATATGATTTTTTGAGACTTGTTATGGTACTTTAAGGAATTTAAATTTTGGGGTAATATGACAAGTTCTAAAGCTATTAGATTAAAATTATTCAATCATATTTGTCATAAGGGTTTTTAAAACTATGGTGATATAACAAGCTTTAAAGCTGTTAGATTAAAGTTATTCAATCACAAGTGTCCATATTTTAATAGATACAATTCAATAGTTTTAATTAATGATTTTTAAGAATACCACATCACCTTAAATTTTGAAACCCTATGAGCACTATAAAATTCCCTTGATTTTTATTTATAAATCATTTCAGATGAATTTATTTCTATTTTATGCATGATATTTAATTAAAAAAGTGAGTTGAATCATTATTAACTTTATTGAGTAAGGTTCATATCTGGCCAACTCATGAATAATCAATTAGCCATTTATATTTTTTTAGCTTCCTCATTGGCTTCTTTGTAATTTTACTTCCATTTTAATGTTATTGAATCATAAATTTTTAATGATACCAGTTAAAAGGGGAAAACTAAGAATAATAAAAGTAAATTTGTTTTTGTGAGTATATAGATCATGTTATATGCTTCATAATTTGATTTAAATTTGTCAAAGTTACTTTTTTGTCCAAATCATTCATTTCTTTTTCGAGTGCCGAGAGAGCAAAATTTTCTACATATTGGAGATAATTTCATAAAATTAACAAGTTCATATAAAAAATATACAATGTGAAAATGACTTCAATGACCTTATGAATTATAACTACCTTCATAATTACAAGCGGTCATTAGAACAAAAAGGCTTCTATGTTGATGGACTTCGAAAACGATAAATTTTAACCAAGTGAATGGTCAAAAGATAGATACTAGTAACACATATGCCGTGTTCAATCATTCTTTATATCATAATAGTGTTTGTGGCGCATTTTTATCCCATCGGTTAATTAATGATCAAAGAAGTAAGGTAATTAATAAGTCATGCCAGCTCCTAAGTAGTTATTAACTCAATTCAAATTTTGATTCAATAAATCTTAATCTCGAAATAAACGGGCGATACATAATCTAAATTATACGATTTATATTGCAAATGAACTTAGCTTGAACTATAAGAATTTCAACTCATTTGCATCATTGACAAACTTGATATATATATATATATATATATATATATATATATATATATATATA